>SNQN01000793.1:56045-90569 GCA_008642245.1 Bassia scoparia | reverse complement strand
AAAATAAAAGAGAGGAGAGATCTGCATCACTGGATTTTCTACTTCAGATTAGTTATGTTTGATACGCGACTTAATTGTCATCATTCGGTTGTTAGAGTTCAATCCATACAATATGCTTTTAAGAACTTAAGATTATTTATTTGGAAGGAGCGTGAAGATTAAGTAGTCATTTGTATATCATTGTATTGGCATTTTTGATGGAAAGAGGCATTGTCTGAGAAGCATCGTTGTTAGTAAACAGCGATCTGCAACTCCCAGTTTCTTGAATGTGCCCACTTCTGCTCTTGGACTAGAGGGGTAGGATGTCTATGCATGTTTTTGCAGTCAATTTTGACGATGGTTAAAGTTAACGGGATGATCATTGGTAATAATACATACAGCATAATAGAAGATCCATCAAAGCCTTAATCTCATAATTGGAGGCTACATGAATAGATATTACGTGTTTAAGTGTCAGAGAATTAATCTTTAGCCCCTACGATCAAAGACCTCATTCTCGTGCAAATCCATTCCCTTCAAAATCTTTCCTACATAGTACATTATGGTTGCTTTTTCTGAGAATAGGAATAGATTGTGATCAATTGTCAGGAATTGAGATTGTGTGGTGGTTTGAACTAGTGTGTATGATTGTAAGAAATTAAAATTTCTTATTAGGAACAGAGAACAAGTACAACATTCACTCTATCTAATTGATGAAACCAGTACTCTTGCTCAGAAAGTTTCATAGTTATCCAAAATTATAAGGAGGCTTCGGCGTTTCCCCATCTCCCACGCTTTCTTGGTTCCGCCCTGATTTGCTTTAAAGTCTGTATTTGCTCTTGGTTTAATGTTGTTCTTCAGTGCAGTAGTTTGTAAATGATGATGACTTAATGATACAAGAAACGAGTCTGTCTATCTTATTTGTGTTATGCAAATGTATGGCAATTGAAGTTTTAGAGTTTCGACATGTTCTAAATTTTCAGGCTATTGAAAGGTTGAGGGTGTGTAGAATGAGGCATAAGGGCAAACAGGAATTCCTGGCTATGTACTCTAGTGTATTTGGTGGGATCATAACAGACCCTGCAGCAATGGTGATCCCCATGGATGACCACATGGTTCATCGAGGGCATGGAGTATTTGACACTGCTTCTATACAAGATGGGTATATTTCGCAATCTATTTTCTTAATGTGTTCATAATCAAAATTTTGAATTGTCCAGCCAGTGCAGAAGTGGGTTGAAGTCTGACCAATTATGTGGCACGTTTGTTGAATTCCTTTTCATATTTCCTTCTCTATTTCTCAAAGCCTATGTAATGCATAAACTGTACTTGTGTTGCTTTAACACTGATGGCCTGAAGGGGAAAGACCAAAAGTAGCCAAGGACAATCACTCTTTGGGCCTTTAGCACCGAAATTAAAGAAACCTTGTGTGTCTGCTTGAGCATATTCTTCATTAAAGGCTAATGTGACTGTTTTCATCATCTACATGCTGTAGGAAACTATGAACATGTATACATGCAATGCACTCAGTGCATGGCTAATTCACCTTTAACAAACCTATTTGTGCAAAACTATGTTCACTTTAGTTCATTTAAGGACTACTCAAGTTCAATTTACAAATATAGTTCAGTAAAATTCAAATAAAGTTTTTGGTAAAGTGAACACACAATTGATAAATTTTTCCTTTTTTTCAAAGTCAGCTTTTGAAGGCTAATACTTGATCTTGGTGGAGTGGATGTTGCTAAGAAATTTAATACAGAAGATTTTATGAGAATGTCAGAAGAATGAAATATACTTAAGTACTTCGTAGTTAAAATCTCAAGTTTGATTTAGAAATGAGGCTAATATTATGTTATCTTAGCATTACTGTAATCAGAGCCTAGATTTATCCGAAGTAAAGGACTCAGACTATCTTCATTACTTTTCCATGTAGTCACCTTTATGAATTGGATCAGCACCTTGATCGTTTTGTAAGATCTGCAGCTATGGCAAAAATCAGCCTACCGTTTGATAGAGAAACCATGAGAAGATACTTTGCAGACTGGTTATGTGCTTCCAGGTGTGACATGAATGGCTCTTTAAGATATTGGTCTCTTGCCGATTATGGCGACTTGCATTCCTTCTCCATCCGGGTGTGCTTGAGCAACATTTTCAGTGCAATTGTGGACTCAAAGCACATGCTCATCTGATGCAACGGGCTTCAAAGTAATTACGTCTTCCATCCTCAATTAGAGCCTCCGAGTTGGTGCTACTAGGAAGAATGGCCAATTTCCATGTCCAAATGCACTGCGCAGGATGGAGGCTGAAAGAACAATGGGTTCTTTGCCCTCTATCTTGGTTGGACTTGAAGGTTTTATTGCTGAGGTGTCAATATGGAATGAGTTTGTCACATCTGAAAAAGAGCTACTGATGCAAAAATTTGACAAAATTCTAACGTGGTTGTACAGCCAAGAGAGTGCTCACCCTCTCACAAGAGCTAGTAAAAAAAGGTGAAGATTACGAGGAGTCAGCATGAGAGATGGTGACTGTGGAAGAAGGGAAAAAGGCTGAGGAAATGATGCTTCTTGAAGCGGTGCTTAGTGTGTCAATTGTTCAATGGGATCGATCAGGTCATTGGTAATGGTATGAACTTAGATTACATTTCCTGCTCTTTACTACATTTATGTTCGCAAAGTAGAATATGCTAACTGCTTGGTAAAGTGTCTACATTTTCTTATAAGCTGCCTACATTTTCTTTTCTTCTCCACTTTTTGTTGGGAGTGTTTTTGCTAGTGAATTTTTTTACAGATGTCATACAGATACTCTCTGTAAATTCTGCAAACGAAAGTTATAAGACTTACAACATAAGACCTATCTCAAAGATATTTGTTTGGTGGTGCTTAATATATTGCAGGATATGAAGGTCCTATTGCTCAAGCACTCCTCAACCTCTCTTGGAAGACATGAAATCAGGCCCGCCAACAGTTCGAGTACCTGTTCCTTATTAAGCAAAACGGCCTCACAAAGCTGTATAATTGCACTGCTAACGAGTCCACTTTATCTGTATGAAAAAATGATCGACCACAACGCACTTGCAAGCTAAACTCTAATCAAGTACATGTAAACCAGTTACATCTTTCGTTATCTTTAGGCCTCGCCCCTGTCTTTTATTAATAAGGCCAAGGAAGGAGATGGTGCAACTGGCATGGCAGATTGGCAGTGGTTGTTGGTCGCATCAGTTATTCATTGAATAAACAGATCATCAGTAAGGATATAATTAGCACAATAATTTTTATTTTATTTATTTTTGTGCTAGATAACTGCAGTTTCCTCCTATCTGCCATTTCAGAATAATGGAGTCCATATCAATTGTTTTGTTATATACTTTAATTAAGCAGAATATTTATCGCCAATGTGTAGTGTATGTTGTGCGTTGTTTAATATATGTTGAGCAGTGTTGCTTTTTGAAAATGGCGAAAGCATCTAGCATATGTGCATCACAAATGAAGTTTGAGCCACCCACCTCTGTTTGTCTTTCCACTGTCCATCCTTTTATTGTCTTTTTGGGTGCGCAAAAGAGTTTGTTTTAGATAATTCTCTCTCATCTCAACGCCTTTATTCTTCTTAATTTCATCGTTAAAGAATCAACGAGAGCTAGTTTGGTTGATTAAGGTTTTAGCAATATTTCCTTAAACCCCAGTATTTAATCGTCGTTCCTGTGTCTCTCTATATACCCAGAAGAATTAATCCCCGAAGAGTGTCTTTTCGGTTGACTGCTATATTTTGTTTTTGGCAATTGGCATCGATTGTTTGATTGAAATCTAGATGACATGGAATGAATTGTATTTTATTGATTGCCAACTGTATGTTGGTGGTGCCAAATTGCCAAATGCTCTAAATATTCAATTGATTGCTATATTATGGGTGTTAGGGTAACAATATTGAGTGCTCATGATACTTACTGCACATAGGTTGCTGACAAGGTTGAGTGTCATCAACAATTATGGTATGTTTGTGGCAATCCATACTCAGCAAAGTTGAGGATTCATCATGCCTTTTATCTTTCATGTTGCCACTACTCAATAAATTATGCAACTTTCGGTGTGTTTTTTCTTCAATTGAGTGGAATCTCTGTAATTTTTGTGATCATTGGAAACCCATTTTGCTTAAAAGAGTTTTAGCTAAGCATTACAAGAATAGGAAAAATTGAATACTTATTTTGACAAGCATCTTACCAATCAACCAATGTCTCACATGTTTTCATACAATGAATCCAAGTTAAAGTGGTCTTGAGAATCACTCAATACAAATTGAAAATAGGGTACAATACTTTATGTCTCAGCAAAACTCATCTTGTAGCCTTTGTAGGGTATGTACCAATCTAACAACTTAGCTCTATTAATCTCTCCTAAATCTAAAAATACATCACATAGAACATGTGAATAGGTTGGATTAAACCGAGTACAAAGTATTATTACTAGTTGGTGTCCTACATTTTTTTAGGGGAGTTGATGTCTCACATTGCGAGTATATACATGTTCGTTGAGTTAAAAATTAATAAGCATTATACTTCGTAAATACAATGAGATACTCCCACTTGTCACTACCGAAGTTCAAACATATCGTTTTTTCAATTTTTTTTAATGCAAATATCGTTTTCCATTTGATAGTGCACATCCTTAATCGTGATCCAACATTACTCTATGAGCAATGGCGGAGAGAGGGGGGCTGGTGGGGGCTGCGCGCTGCCTCCACAAGATTAATTTTTTTAACTATTCGTATTAATTAATGTAGTATGTGTATGACATTAGTAAAATAAGTTGGCTTCGTTGGTTTTTTAAACAAAAGATAGTCATGGGTGATTGGGTGCATTAACATGGGTTCGAATCCTAGTATTGATATTTATAGTTGATAAATTTTTCCTTTTTCCCTTTTTAGGTATTCATTTTCGCCCCCTCATCCACAAATTTCTGGCTCCGACATTGTCTATGAGATTTGATAATACAAGTTTAAGCCTTGAATAGAGTCATGTACATGTGTGGTTATTGGCAGTTAGGATAATCTTACTAGTGGGGTAATAATTAGTTAGTTGCTTGTATGATTCAWTAATTGCATGCTAATTAGTCATCCTTTTGACTCGATTATTGTAAGTTTGTAACTGTATTTGTTTGACTTTCCTTTCACCATCAATCTAATAAGCTTGAGCAATCAATTAGATAGTTAGACATGCCACATGAATGTGTTTTTGTCTATTTTGGTGGAATGGTCAATTAAGCAAAGCATGAACAATACCTTGAGGCATGTTAATCGATGAAGTAGTATATACTAGGAATCACAGTGGGTAGTGGATACGATATGCATAATCCGACTCCGACTTTACAAAAATTTAATTTTTAAATCAACTTTTGAATCTAGTATTCGATACCAATTGAATTTTCTAATTACAATTGACAATGATACGTTTATGCCATACTACTKATTCACCTTATTTTTCTATGAGAGTATAAAAGCAATAATTAATTTAAGTATTAAGATTTGCATATTAAATCCATGAAATTGCGAGATCACTTWTGAATTGAAGCACTTAAAGTGTTATCTTCACCTTACAAAGACAAAGTCGAAGAAAATTTTTAATCATATCAATTAATTTTGATTAAGTTTATTAGGTTTGATCAAAATTATTATGATAAAAAAAAAACAAAAGTTTTATCGGGAACAAACATGGCTAAACAAGATAAAAAAAACATTGTTAATGTACTACTTCCATAATCTTTACAATTAGTTTTTCACGCTTTAAACAAATTAAATAAAATAATCTTAAGAGTAGTAACATATGATCTCATTATTGCATGCGTTAGAATTATTTGTCAAATTTGTCCGTTTATACCATTATACTTCCTCCTTAGCTTAAATCGCGTGAAAAACMAATTTTAGAAATCTTTTTGTCATGAAGGGAGTACGAGTTTATCTAGGGGACTATTTAATTAAATGAATAATGTTTCTTTGAATACATGTGAAACAAAATAAAGAACACACTCTTGACCGTCATATAATTCACACTATTCGCTTATAAAAGACTTAATAATGAGGATTGAATGCACACAAATGAAAATTCGTAGGTTGTGTTTTGTTTGAATTTTGTTTTGTTCGATTTTTTTTATATAATCTGAACTTTTATTATCTGATGATATGATCGATGTGAACTTTTATTGCCAAAATTTTCTAATATGATCTTAATTAAAAATACTTAAAATAAGTTGAGCTTAATATACTCATACTTTAGCAAAAAGTCATTATAGTATTGAGACATAGTTATATAGTCATAACTCATAGTTATATAGTCATAACACACTATTCTTTCTTCTTCTTCTTATTTTTTCCACATTTGTGGCTAAACCTATATAAAACCCTGTAAAAAGGCCAGGCGAAGTATGAGAATAAAACAAGAATTTTTAGAGAACTTTCTTCTTYTAAAATTCTTTAGAAAAAGTAAACATTTTTTAAAATGATAAGGTAAAAGGAGAAGAGTGACTAAGACAGTTTTTTCTCAAGATTGTATCCTAGTGTATCAAAGTAAACATTTTTTGCTAAAGTAATTGCCATGATAAGTATATTGAAATTGATGATGAAACTTTTTACATTATGGTTCAATATAATCTCACTAATAAAATGCAATTTTGAAATGCATTGTAATTCTATAAGATTGTTAGTAATRTCTTTAAGTAATAAAAATTGTCATAAATAAAATTTATGGCATAAATAACACGCTCTCTTAGTGTAAGTACACCTTGTGTATGTGCAGTTTTACCCATATATGTACTATTACATATTATATATAGAGTACTTTCTCCGTTTTATGAAGTTCATGTATGGTGTATTTTTAACATTTGAAAATGTGTGATTTATAAGTTAAATATTTATAGTTATACGTTAGTAAAAATTATAAAAATAATAGGATGTTATTGTAGAATTCATTGTGAAGAATCAAACAAGATTTCACTTGACTATATTTTTTCTAATATTCATGAGAATTTAAGAAGATTTTCACTAATTGTGAATGAGTTTTTCAGAAAACGAAGAGATTACATTGTGTTGTAGCAAGTAAATTGGTCGATGACGTGGCCTGGCTACAATATTTCCCTAGCTTYTGGGTTGAGAGAGGGGTGGAGGCTTCCCGTCGATGCTACTTCGGGAGGGCTGACCTACTATTGCACGTAGACTTGCTTTTCGCTTTCCTGGACCTCCTGGCCGAGAAATCTTGAGCGCCTGACACCTGCACAAAGGAGAATAATCCTATWTGGATTATCTCCCCTCCGATGCTTAAGTAAGTATGGAGTTTAGGGAATTAAAAGTACGTGCCAAGTTAGAGAGAGAAAGTAGTTAGGAGTTTTTGCAATAAATGCTATGAGTTAATGTGTGTTTTTTCCTTGGTTTTTGGGGTATTTATAGGGAATCCCTCAAAAACCAAGGAATCACTTGGATGGGTGACACTTGTCATCCATCCGTGCTTCCGAGCGTTCCTTACTACTGTTTTAGCGTAGAAACGTCGGTTCTTCGTCCCGTTTTGGTTCGGATTAGTAAATACGATGGCGTTTGCCACGTGAATCATTTTGACCCAGTATTTTGGGAGACACGTGGACAGGGATTTTCCGTGCCACATCACATTGCATGAGAGTAAGGTTATGTTTGGAAAATGACAATTTCTTTGTTTTTCTCATCAACTTTTTTTCCCACTTTCGTGGCTAAAACTATTTAAAACCCTATCAAATAAGTGAAAAATGAGAATAAAACGAGAAGAACCTTTACCTTTCAAAATTCCATTTTAAAATAAATGTAAACAATTTTTAAAAAGTATTTGCTATGACAAGTACATTCAAATTGGTCATGCAACTTATTATACGGTTCAATATAATCTCATCAGCAATAAAATACAATTTTTAAATACATTGTAATTGTAATTTTATAATGTTTTGTAAGAAATAAAAATTGACATGCATAACAAAATTTGTCGCATAATTAACATGTGCAGATGCGGTCTCTATATGTAACATACACATTGTGTRTGTGCACCCTTACCCGTATATGTACCAATGTACCATTTACATACTAGATTACTAGCATAGAAGTAAAGGTTATTATGTTTGGGAAATGAAAATTTGTTCGGTTTCTCATCAACATTTTTTTTTTCTACTGACCTAAAACGCAAACACTTGAACCATGCTGTCTAAAATTCAACAACCTTATAAATTTATAAACAAACAATATATATATCATTTTTATAAATAAATCATATCTAACGGTCAGAAGATAACTACCGGAAAAAATGACGTARCAAAATCACACGTGTCAAAATCTCATCGCTTCTTACACCTTTTTGACGTGCTATAATATAAGGTAAGTAAGTAATAACAAATAATAATATAATTAAATTTCTAGTTGATACTATCAACATTTTGTTTTCCCATCAATTCCTCCGAAAGGGAGGAAAGAGAGAGAAAACATCAAAAACAAAAACCACTCTCAGAAATTTATAGAAATTTTAATCAAAAACTCTGATTTCTATTTTTAATTTTTGATTTTTGTTGCTGAAATTATTAATTTTCTGACTTTTCCGATCTACTGAGTGAGTCTTTTCGCCGGAAAATTCTTGATATTCCGGCGAAATTCTGTCGTCGGAAATTCGAATTTGGTTGGAATTTGTATTGTTTTATTGAAGGAGTTAAAGGGATTTGAAGGAGGAAAAATGGTGAATTCAATGGTGGAAAGAGCTACCAGCGATATGTTGATCGGACCTGATTGGGCGAGAAACATTGAGATCTGTGACATGCTTAATCACGATCCTGGGTAATTCAATCTCATTTGATGTTGCAATTACTGTTTAATTGCTGTCTTTTTGGTTGTTAATTTTGTTCTTGATTCTGATTTCATATAGCTAGGTTAATTGTCATTTGAGTTTAAGTATCTGCTAATTTAGTTTTTTTTCTTGTCAATTTTGTGGTATTAGAGTAATTGAGTTTGAGGGTTTAGTGAAGGTGTGTAGTTGATTGATTGATTTGTAATGGTTGTGATATGTAATGCTTGTATATTTGAGGTTGATTGCCATGTGTTTATTTTGGATGAGTGAAATTAGCGACGAGGAGGAGCAATTGAGTATATTACTTAATTTGATATTGTGATGGTTTCGGAGAATAGTTCTATTTTGGGGCGGAGGAATACGATTTTAGGTGGTGAGTGGTGTTTTGAAAATTTGAACCCTTTGTAGTTTGTGCTAGCTTGACTCGTATTTTGTTGTTGAGAGGACTTGAATCCAAGTCGCAGCGCTTGTAATACAATGCACAATTGTAGAGATATGACTTAAACTATCCCATCACCTAGTTATACAATTTAGGTAAGAGTGCTTGAAATTTTTGGAAATGAGATGGTCATAGGGTAAATTGAGGTGGCACTGGCAGGGAATTACGGTGGTTGGTGTAGTGGAGGGAAAGTTCTAGTGGTTATGGAGTATGTAGTTATTGTGACTTGATTTAGTTAGTTTGAACATAATTGTGTTATGATGAATGCTCTCCAAGGCTTTGTTTGGATAGCGAAATAGGAGGGAAAAGAAGGGGAGGGGAGGGGAAAATGATGAGTTTTCCTTCCAAAACTCTTCATTATTGGAGAGATCAATTTCTGATAAATTAATCCCTCCATTTCTCTTCCCTTCCTCATTTGTTTATTTAAACAAAGGAAACTCCATCCTTCCATAGTTCCATTTCCTTCAATCCAAACATAGGATAAATGTTGGTAATTGGCTGAGTGGAAATGCTGATTGTTGAAGGCTCTGTATGAATAGTGCTCCATCTWKTACCCTAAAGTTTGTTTGGATAACTAAGTAGGAGGAAAAAGAAGGGGAGGGTGATAAGGGGAGGAGGGAAGGGAAAGGAAGGAGAGGGAGAAACGATGAGTTTTCCTTCCAAATCTCTCCACTGTTGGAGAGATCAATTTCTTACAAATTAATCCCTCCATTCTCCCTTCCAATTTCCTCCCTTCCTCATTTGTTATCCAAATGAAGAAAGTTTCATTTCTCCATTTCCCTTCCTTCCCTTTCCCTTAATTTCTTTGAATCCAAACATAGGGCTAGTGAACTTTCCGTTATAATATGTGAAGAGTTTTTTAAGTGATGTTTATCTGTCAAGTATGTAACTTTCTACTTGTTGGGATGTCATTCAAACAACCCCCTTTTTAACCCCTTGCTTAACCTCTTAATGCTAATACCCCTGTTAGTACCTTTTCTGTTTCTATCCTCTATTTATGGTTTCATTCTCTTTTTAACACTTTTTATTTAAGCAAGAAGAGGAAGATAAAGGACGGGGAATGTGGTGGAATTTTGGTGAGAAAAATATTCCACTAAATCCCTTGTTTTGAGTGCTCTATGATTGTTATGTGCAGTAGAGAATCCGGTGTATCTTACCACAACACTTGAGTAGTTGAGTATATGTCTTCCAACTTTATAAGAATTTGGAAGTTCGGGATGGCAGATACAGTTTTTGAACCAGGTGAACAACTACAGTGTAAAGATTCAAAATATTTCATGGCGTYAAGCCGTTAACTGATGGAAATATGCACGAGTTTAGAGTTGGATAGTTTAGAGGAGGTATATGCTTAAATGGTTTGTAAGAATAATTCTAGGGTTTGTGAGATTAGTAGCAAACAAGTTCTATGCAAAATAAAAAGTGACTTCTGATAGAATACATTAGTTCTCTTAAGTTCAAGGTCGTGTTTGACGTAGCTGTTTAATGTAGCTTTTAGTGGTACAAGTCTAAGTCAAATTTCTACTTGACAAGAAATATCACTGTTTGGTGACGTAGTGTTTTTGGTAGCTTTTAGTGGTGAAAATTTATTTTCCCAAACGTTAATATATCTAGTGGTTCCCAGCTGCAGTAGCGTTTGCTACACAATCTACCAATTTCACATTTTAAATTTTTTTTAGGTTAACCTATGAGTCATATACTCATATGGCACTTGCCACATCAATATGAATACAGCTTCATTTAGTGGACCTGCGTGTTGATATTTTTGCTCAACAGAGTCAACACATATAAACCAAAGTATATAATATGAGATAACAATGCTCTAATTTTATCTTTGCATCAATTTTTTCATCACAAGATAAAATACTTGAGATTTTTAACAAGTATTGATTTATTTTCTAAAAGTTATGCGTATCTATTGAATAATCAAGCAAACTTTATAGTATGAGATGCCTTCTCTTTTTGTTTCCTATGTTTAATATTCCCTCTAATTTTTATAGTTTCTACTTTTGATTTTTCACAGTTTTCGAGACGTCACTTCAAATTATAATATGAAAAAATTATATCTTTGGAAAATACACGACGAGATGAATCAAACTAGATCCCACATGACTATATTTTTGTTTACGTTTATAAAACTAAAGCAAATCAAAGTTTACAGTTGAATAGTGTCATTTGTCAACATGTAGTAACTATTAAAGATCGGAGGGAGTATATAAAAATTCATATTAATTTGTAAATTTTTGACTGAAATAGTGTGTGTTTTATATCAATCAATAATATCCTATATATTATTTTGTTTTAATATTAAAATGTTCTTTTGAATTTTGATCTATTTTTAATCTAACATCTACTATTACTGAACAATCACAGTGTAAAAACTAAAAACTACCTCCACAACTAAAAGCTGCTCTACTATTGTCGAACATGCTTGTAGTATGAATTAAGTAAGGCTAACAAAAACTGACACGACACGAAAAACACGACCCGAAAAAGCGGGTTAGGTTTGAGATTTTCGACACGAAAATTTAAATGGGTTGACACGAACACGACCTGAAATTAAAATGGGTCAACTTYGAGCTTCGGGTTGAAATTCTCGACACAAAACCAACCTGAAATGACACGAAACTTAAAAATACAAAATTTAAAAATATTACTTATGCTAAAAACTAATGTCCAAATAAAAAAATAGAAGAAAAAATAAGTAAAAAATAATGTGACACGAAAACACGACACGAACACGACCTGAAAAAAAGTGGGTTAGGTTTGAGATTTTCGACACGAAAAGTTAAATGGGTTGACACGAACACGACCTGAAATTAAATGGGTAGGGTTAGGGTCAAGGGTTTTTGATACGAAAAATTTATGACACGACCCATTTGCCAGCCTTAGAATTAAGTAGTGCCCCCTTTAAATTCTGAAAATAGAAAAAACTCCCTAAAGTATAGCAATAGTAATATGAACGCCCTAACTGTTACTCATTGTAAAATAACTAATTTTGGCTTGCTCCTTTTACTTTTCACTAAGTTTCCCTGCAATATGGCAAATACCTGATAATTCACGAGAAGGTATTCGGATTTTCAGTTAAATGAGAATATGGTATACGTATACTAAAGGTAAAGGTAKAAGCAAGAAGATGTGGGTGGATCTATAGATTTTTGTGATTAATTATCTAGGATATTCGTATAGGCAGTACAAGTTCTGTGGTTGTGCTGAAGTGTGGCACTTAGGTCATCGTTCTCTTCCCATTTGTATGTTTATGAGCTGATTCAATTGTGATTCATATCTTTGAATGGTAACTCCTTTAAAAATTTTATTGACCGTTCCTTCTCTAATAATTTCTACTGAGAACTCGAGAAGGGTTGATGGATTAAAACATAAGTGATGTTATTAATCAAAATACTCCTTTTTTTAATTTAGGATCAACACAAGTACAAGTATATTATATACAACTTTGCAGATACGATTATATTATATGAAGTAATATTAATGMCATAAGTGAATACTACTATATAGGAACTATGATAAGGATGTATTAATATATAATTGAGATGACCTCATTTAGTCAAGTGCCCCATGTGGAAATCATTCTCTTTGCCTCAGGCTTGCCCTTTGACTGCAAGGTTATGTCTACRTCCACTGTTGCTACTTACACTTTATTTCTTCTGTCAATGGTTTTAAGTGGTGAAATGAACTTTTAAGGTGTTTATTGCTGCAATATTTGGCTATCCAGGCAAGCTAAGGATGTTGTGAAGGGTATAAAGAAGCGTATTGGAAGCAAGAATTCAAAGGTTCAGCTACTTGCTCTAACGGTGAGCTCAAGTTTTGATTGTAATTTTCAGTTTGAGTAGGGTTTCATACTTGTTGGCTACTGTTTATGTCGAATTCCTATGTTTTTAGAACACAACAAAAAGTCAAGTATTTTTTTTTCACATTGTGGAGCAACCCCCCCCCCCCCCTTCGCTCTCTTTCTCTCTCATAGGGTTTCAGTTTTTTCCTAAGACCTTAGATTATCATATTTCTCCCTTTTGTCTCTTGTACGGATGGAGGCTGCTATTCTGATTCTCTCCCTTTGTCCCCAAAAGATTGCAATGTTTTCCTTTTTGGGATGTCCCAAAAAGATTGCAACGTTCCATAAATGGTATATGGAACCGCCACTTTACTTTCACAAAACTCCATTTGGGCCCCACTTATTTTCTCTCTAAAACTCTACACTCACAACCCATWAAAAAGTAAGTTTTTTCTCAATGCTGTAATCTTTTGGGGATTGAGGGAGTATTACTTTCACATGGAAATATCATTGTGGAAGTCAAATCTGATGCTGCATTTAGAAAGCATGATCTGTCTAAAAATTTCTAGTCTGTAATTTAACGTTTTCTGTGAGAACTGAGCAGAGTATAATCTAGTGGGAACGCATGGCACTTGGTTAACGGGACTACAGGGGTATTAAAATTGTTTAGGTACTTCTATAAGCGTAGAGATTAGTAATCCTTTTCCTGTAGTGTATACTTTGGAGGAGACATTAGACATCTACCTGAAAGCTTAAACTATTTTTGCTCAATTTACAATCTTAGGATCTTATCTTGATTGTGATGAAGCTAAATAACACTCTTATGGTAAACTGAATTGGTTATTTTATSTGCACACTGCAAATATAGCTATTGGAGACAATTGTAAAGAACTGTGGGGATATCGTACATATGCATGTAGCAGAGAAAGATCTGCCACACGAGATGGTGAGGATTGCTAAAAAGAAGGTCAGGAACTTTTTACATAAAATTTTATTATTGACCTTAATGAACAATTTTTTATATTCTGACTGACTTAATTTTTCTTTTGTTATAGCCGGATTTTCATGTTAAGGAGAAGATATTAACTCTTATAGATACTTGGCAAGAAGCTTTTGGTGGTCCAAGAGCACGATACCCTCAGTATTATGCTGCTTACCAGGAGTTATTGGTATGTCTTKTCTCTTTGGACCTCAGTTATCAACACTTCTAAAAGAATAATAATGTATAACACCTAAAGTTTAGAATGATGTAGTTTTCGTGGGACTTTCTTGATGTTAATGATCTGTCATTGTGACTGTTTGCACTTTTGTATCAGCGTGCAGGTGCAGTTTTTCCGCAGAGAACAGAAAGGAATGCTCCTGTTTTTACTCCACCACAAACACAGCCCTTATCTAATTATCCTCCAAATTTGCGTAGTTCAGAGCAACTTCAAGAAACTGGAGAGGCTTCTGCAGAAGCTGACTATCCCACCTTGAGGTATATATTTTAACCC
Source organism: Bassia scoparia (assembly GCA_008642245.1). Lineage (NCBI taxonomy): Eukaryota > Viridiplantae > Streptophyta > Magnoliopsida > Caryophyllales > Amaranthaceae > Bassia > Bassia scoparia. Next base: position 76,038 of record SNQN01000793.1, on the reverse strand, counting down.
TCGGCCAATAGTTTTGGGTGGTCAATGCCTCTGATATGTGCTGTAATTTCTGTGAGGTGGGCGTTTTGCAGTTCTCTTCTTTAATGTACAAAATTTAACCCTTTCATGTTGTGGTAACTGGTAAAATCAACGATACTTAACAAGAGTAATGCTTGTCAAAAGATTTTTTCTGGTCCAGACTATTCAGATGTATATGTACATACTTCCTCCGTTTTTTATTAGATGTTGCACTTTTTTTTATTGCGGATTTCAATGCAATTTAAGGGTAGGAGAGAGGTAGAGAGAAAAATAGAATGGGGTCCATGTGATTGKAGAGATATAGAGAGAAACTATTAACAAAAATACAAAGTGTAACATCTAATTTCAAATTTCCTTTCAAGGAAAGTGTTATATCTAATAAAAAATGGAGAAAGTATATTTTTTATGAGTAATGATATTCTTAGCCCTAAGGCTTTTCATTATAAATTACCTAAATTCCTTAAATGATGGAAATTGCAATTGCATGACAAAATCATGCTCAATGTACCATTTCTGGCAAGTTCTATGTTTATCATTTTGTTCATTTCCCTTTTTTATTACTAGAGAATGTTTCATTACTTTAATATAGTTAGCTGTGTTTAAGGTTTGATTGATTGATCTATTAGACAGCTGTGTACATGGAACATATCACATTCTAAAAATTATGTTGCATATTTCCTAGGTTGTCTATTTGAAAACAATTATTTATTATTCTTACTTATTATCATTATTTTCTTCTCTTTTGAATAGCTTGTCTGAAATTCAGAATGCACGGGGGATTATGGATGTCCTGACTGAAATGCTAAGTGCAATTGATCCAGCAAACAAAGAGGTAATATTTATATGCTATTCTGATTTATAACGCATCCGTTATTTGAATTAAGTAATTATCCTCTGTATAAGTGACTGTTGTATGAAGAATGGGTTGAATTTTCATGGTTCAATGCTATTAATTTCATTATTATGAAGGGTATTTGATAAATTGGTAGAATGGAAAGGCGTTAAAAACATGCTAATCTCTATGTTTAATTATAGCTAGAATCAAAGAAGATAATTTTAACTTTGCTGGTCACATAGATGTTAGTCATCAACTCACTACTGACATCTGGTTGTACATCTTAGTAGGTAGGTGTCAGCAATTCACTCAATAGGTTGACTAATAATGGGTTACAAGCGTGATGGAATCTAGCTTTGAGTAAGCTGCGGTGTAAAAAAATACAGGAAGAACATAGATAACCAACTGATGATGCAGAACTAATTTAATGATTTTCTGGGATAAATTAAGAATTACTTGCTCTAACTATTAATTAGCTAGCCTAATACATTTTTAAAGAGTTTCACACACTTTGCCAATACATATGGTTTGTCATGTGTTTTTGCTATATACAAAAAGACTCTCAACTCTAGGGAMCACACATTAGAAATGTGCAATCTCGCAAGGGTTGAAAATGTAACCTCCTCTTTTCACTGCAAGGATTAGCTTTTCATTTATACACTGTATATGTATCACATGAAACCGAATTATACTATCTTAATTTTTGTCAATATTTTGAAGGATTCAACTTATAATTATATCCTTTTTTGATTGTTTTTTCAACCATCCATAAATAATGAGAAGATCAATATTTTGAAGGATTCAACTTAAAAATAATGCATAATTACTTCACTTTTCTCTGAAAAATAGCGACTAATAAACAGGGRAAAAAAAAATCAACTTTTCTATATAAAATAGTAACTAATAAGTAAAATTACTTAACTTTTCTCTATAAATTTCAAATAATGGATAAAAATACTTAACTTTTCCCTATAAAATATCAACTAATGAATTAAGTCTTACAAATTGTAAGACACTCTTATACAAGAATTTTCCATAAATAATTGAATATTCAACAAATCTGTTAATTTAAAAACATATAGTCTCACATTTATGTTGCTTCTGTGTTGTGGTCATTGGATGAGACACGTAGCTGTTCCTGTGTATTATTTTTGTTCTAGAAAGTTCTAGCACAGRGTGTTAATGAGACATCTGCCATCTCATATATATCTAGACAGCAAAAATTGGTGCTGAATTTAAGATTTCGATTTTTTCTAATTGTTAAGAGCTTAAGAATGAACACATATCATTATGAGCTCAGCATCAATGCCCACACCATATAGCCCATTATTAACTTGGGCTGTTTGTAATATTGATGCTTGGCCTACAAGAGAAAAACGTGAATAATGAAACTATAAGTTCCATACTCATTTTGAAGGCATAAGAGTATAATTCTTCAGTGCATCATCATTCACAATACAAAATTTTATCTCATGCCTGCCTTCTGCCCTTCTCTCTCTCTCTCTCTCTCTCTCTCTCTCTCTCTTTCACCTCAATTATGTCATGCAATGAAATTTTTACATCAATTTTCACCCTGATTATGATCCTAAATATTTATCTTACCACCCTCCTGGATCCTTCTCTTTCTTACTTTAAACTGTAACCTACCAAAATTTCTCATTCTGCTTACTAGTGGCTATAACAGTTAGTGTACAACAAAAATAAAAAATAAAAAATTGCAAGTGGGCTCTCACCATATCACATGAACTATCTCACTAATTGATATAAACTAAATTTTGCTCCAATGCTGACATGAATTATCTGACGATTGGGATTCATGAGATAAGTAACATAAGTTATATAATGAGTATGTCATCCCATCTTGTAATTTCATGATTTTATCTGATGGATTGTAATGCTCTCAATGGCTCTAAAAAAATCCTACTGCTTTCGTGGGTTTTTGGCTGATCTTGCTATCGTATTTTCTCTTTGGTTATTTGATTTTGCAGGCTTTGAGACAAGAGGTAATTACGGACTTGGTTGATCAATGCCGAACCTACAAACAAAGAGTTGTGCATTTAGTTAACTCTACATCGTAAGGCTTTCTGTTTCTCTGATATTCCTTCCTTGAATCTTCTTATGGATGAATCCTTTTGTCAATTTAATGTTGCTTGCCTTTTTCAAGGGACACTGCTAAACTTCTTTATAATGTGCATTTGTGGAATTTGTAGGCGTTGTGTATGGGTTAAAAAAAATAGTTAATTTGATAAATTTAAGATACTCCCTCTGCCCCATTAAGATCGCAACATTTGATTCGGCGCTTTCTCCTAAATGTGTACTTAATTACTTGTATCTTTAATTGATTTGCAAAAAATTATACGAATTTAATAATTTTTAGTCTAGGTCATGAGGATTCGAACGAGGTTCCACATAACTATATTCTAATTATGTACTGTTACAAATTCATAGTTAAAAAGAAAAATGTTGTAATTTTAGTGTAATATAATATTGAGTCATCTCAGCATATAGTTTGTTTGAAATTTTGGTGATAAACCTTTATTTTACTTGCATTTTTTTTTTWAAATAAATAAATTTATATGTCCTTATTATTGAGGAATATTATTGAAGTTACCACTGCTTTGGTCTGTTGTGTTGATGCCAAACTGCCGATACAAATTCTATCTTGCTAGATAGTCAAGGATTTAAATATTTTTCTTTTCATTTGAAATTCTACAAATGGTCATAACTTATAAATTAGGTAAATGAGCTAAATACCCTTGTTTATACTGTAAACCTAGCTCTAGGTGATCCCAGGTACAAGATGTTATTTTTGGAATCTTATAATTAATTAATTCTTTGCCTCATTTTTTCTATTGGTGTAAAAAAAATAAAAATGCTGTATTTGATTATCACATCAATTTTGTTATTTTGAAGTATGATCAATTCAACTATTGTAGTTCAATGTTGAATTTCATTGTGTTTGGTTTCAGGGATGAGTCACTGCTTTGCCAAGGTCTGTCTTTGAATGATGACTTGCAGAAGATACTTGCAAAGCATGAAGCTATTGCTTCAGGAACTGTTGTGCCACAGGAGGATTCTAAGTTGAATTCTAGTAAAGCTCTCGTTGATGTTGATGCTCCTTTGGTCGATACAGGAGAAAGTAGCAAACAAGCTGATGGAAGGTATGCCATTTTGGCTGAAAACACTATTATGCTTGTTTCAGACTGATTATAAGATGAAATTTGAAAATCTGAACTTTAAATGTTACTGTTTCCACTTTCCATTTTTAGACAAAGTTGCATGTCTGATGTCTGCACATTTTCTTTGTTCTATTCTGGAAAAGCTGTCCTTTACCTTTATAAACCAAACACTCGAAAAAGGAGATTGATTTACTTTTCAATTGGAACCCAGCATACATGCCATGCCCTTTCCCTCTATTTTTCTGTCTTGAATTCTTGATCACTTCCCTTAGCTACTCAGTTCAGCTAGAACTGTTYGACAGTTCTGTGCATGATTTTGGCTCAAATTGAAGATTCAAGTGTCAACACTCAACACTGTCAAGTATCCAACATGGGTATTTGAGATGAAATAAAGAATGGGAGTGACATAGAGTTGTCCTGTGTTTTTTTTATGAACCTTATGGTTGATAATTTACATTTTTTTTTATCTTCAAAATTTGTGATCCATTTTTTTTATCCATACAAAATATTTTTCTGATCCATTTTTTTTAATAATTATGTAGCTCTGCCTCAACGGCAACTCCTCCAGCTCCTCATGCAAATGGCTCTGCTTCCACACCAACTAAAGAGCTTGCAAAAATTGATCTCCTGAGTGGTGACCTTTTAGGAGATGATTTTAGTGCACCAACTGCACAGGATTCGTTGGCTCTAGTTCCAGTGTCTGCACCCCAGCCTTCTAGTCCAATTGCTTCCGATCAAAATGCTTTGGCTCTTGTTGATATGTTTTCAATGAATGATACTCCAGATTCCTCAAGTTCACAGCCTGCCTTTTCTGCCGGACAAGGACAAGGTTATCCTTTAAATCCAGAATTTCAACAGCAGCATAATTTACAAACAGGACAACAGACTCCATTTGCAAATGGAATTACGACGGGCATGGGGTTGCCTCAATATGAACAACCAGGATTTTCACAACAGGCTGGTGCTTCCTGGAATCCACAGGTTGCTCAGCAGCAGCCACAGCCACCTTCACCTGTCTATGGTGATTTTCTCTTCACTGTTCTTTTTTAGCCATGAAAGAGACTAATATCTAGTACTTGTGAGATTTATGTTTCAGTTTACCTCTAGTACAAAGGTCTGATATCCAACGATTGACTCGTCAGTACAGGACACTTCGTTTTGGGCATGCTTCTGTTCTAAGAATGAAAAATTTTAGGTGGTAGACCCAACATGTAATTATATTGCTGTTAATTTCACTGACATGCCACCACATATGACCTTTTCCAGGTTCTCAGAATGGAGGTTCATTGCCGCCGCCACCATGGGAGTCTCAGCCAACTGATCCCAACCAACCATTTAGTTCTCAGCATTCTGCACCGGTGCAGGCATCGCCAATGGCTGGTCAACAATCGCCAACTTTCCAGGGTGGTATGCATCCATTTGCCCCTCAACCTACAGGAAATGATCAAGTTGCTGGAATGTATGCTCAACAAATGGCAGGTGGTCATATACCGGGAATGAATATGCAACCTATGATGAACCAAATGCCAGGCATGTACCCTCAGCCTTACCAGGGAGGACATATGATGGGTATGGTTCCCCAGGCAATGCCAGGAGCCCAGATGAACCCTATGTATCCTGCTCAAATGTACGGGAATCAAATGGCAGCTTACGGATATGGTTATGCTCAGCAGCCTGATGCTCAATATCTTGACCRGAGAATGCATGGCTTATCTATGAGGGATGACAGTTCTCTGAAGAACACTTCCAGCCAGAACTCGATGGCATCATATTTGCCCCCAATGAGGCAGCAATCTAAGGAAGACAATAAATTATTTGGTGATCTTGTTGATATGGCGAAATTGAAGCCAGGAAAATCCACCCCTAGCAGGACTGGGAGTGTTTGATGTTGCCTGTTTAGATGATTTTGGAACATTAGTTTGCTTACTAACTTGATTTACTTTTGTTTCATTAATTTTCTGCCCTCTTTTTAAATTCGGGGGATTTCTCTTCCTTTCTAAGTGACGCAAAAGTAGTATATATGTCTTTTTTTTGGTTTCACCCAGGTTTGAGCATATTCATATGGGGCATTGAATTTGTTGTACACCTTGTAGAGAATAACTATGGGCGAGATGAACTTGCTAAGTCAGATCGAATTGGTTGGAAATCTCTTCATAAAATCTAGTCACATTTTGCTTGTAATTTTCGTTTGTTCAATTAGGTGTTCGTTGTCAATTTGCAGCTGCTGCTTATAATTTTTGTTTGTTCAATTTTTTCATTTATTACAAAACATATATAGAGGATTTCAATTTGTGAATGGTGTATATGAGCATATCCCTTTGTTATTTGCTAGTTTTGTTTCTTTTGTTATTTGTTTGGACAAGCTTTTTGTTTTAATTCAAAAATCAATATTTTGGACCAACAATAGTCTTAATTGCTTCCTAAGCTGTAGTTCAAGCCTGTTTAAATTGAGAAATGATAAAGTAGTAGCAGCGATTTACCAAATCACAATTTCATACTTTTTCTCGAACATTGTCTGAAGTGTACTAAATATTATCTAGATCTTATGATTTGCATCAAACATTGTCTGAAGTGTACAAAATATTCAACGCRTATATTGTACAATCCTCCCTCATATTGTTATATAAAACCCTCCCCGGGCAGCAAAAATCAAGGAATTTATTTTAAAAAATAAATAAATAAAGACAATATAATTTAAAAAAAATAAAACTAAAACATTGTGTGAAAGATTAGTAGGGGTTGTATATTGATAGATAGGGGGGATTGTATTGAATAATTTGCTCGCAACTTTATAGTATTTCATAGGTGATGAAAGATATGGGCTCATTTACTTTTTGACCCGTGTGATGTTTGGCTAGGTGGCATCCCGTTATAGGTTTAGGCTTTTATTATTAGGGGAATACTATTTAAAGTTCAGTTTTACTGGAATAAAAGTCCATATTTCAATCGATTTCTCTTTTTTACCCCTTTAATTTTCCTAAACCCTAATTTCAATCACCACCCATTCCTCCACCAACAACCACCAAAACATGAATCCTAACCCTAATCCACCCATGCGGAAAGGTCGAAAGATAGTTGGTTGAGGCCGCACTACCGCTTCATTCGGAAGAGGCAGCGTTCGACCATCAGGGACCCACCGCCGAATGGCGCGGCATCGCACCATCATCATCCGGGCACAGCAAGTACGTAAGTTTTTTTTTTTTTTTATAATTCGACGCCTTGTATAGGCGCTACATCGTGGCTGGGACCTAGGCAGGCGCCAGCCACGGTGGTGGCGCCTATACAAGGCGTTGGGTTGTTTCCAACCCGACGTCCAACAATTTTATTTTATTTTTTTTAAAAAATATATTATTATTTTTGTTTAATTAAATTAATTATTCTATAAATTTTCATGCTTATTCATTTGATTTTTTTTGTTTTTCATGCTTAATTCATGTTATTTATTTTATTTTAATTTGCATGTTTTGTATGTTATTTATTTATTTATTATTTAATTTGCATGTTTTTGTATTTATTTATTTAATTTGCATGGCTTTATATTTTATTTATTTTAATTTGCATGCTTAATTCATGTTGTGTAAATACGTTTTTTTAGAAATTTGCATGCTTAAATATTTTTGTAAAAATGTTTTTAAATCTATGTTATCGTTTATAATTTTCTAAATAAAATTATTTAATTGATGTTATATATTTGAAATACTTAGTTAATTTATAATAATGATAATTATTACGTGTTTATTGAATTATGATAATAATATGATATTTAATTGAAGTTATATGAAAAATTAATAATTTATAATGATAATTTTATAATAATTACCATATTGTTGGTTAATTGATTACCATATTTATAATATTTTAGGTTTATAATTGGTAATAAATTTTGAATTAGATTAGATGAAGGATATAACTAGATTTATAATATTAATTATATATCTTAAGGTTTTTAATGTTTAACAAATTGAGAATTAGCCAGTTCTTTGTATTCTAAACTTGTTTTTTTACATTCAGCCTCCTCGTCAGGTGTTGGGATGACTGTTTATGCGTAACCCGTGGAGGATGACTCTGGTCCACGGCCATTGCGTTCGCGTGGCGTATCTGCATCCGTACGGAGGGACAGGCCAGGTCGAGATGTGCGACGAAAGTTGCATATGTCCAGTCACGACGAGGGTCAAGGCAGTGGCAATCAGGAGTTCCACGATGATGACGCCGACCATGCTGATGATGATGCGGAGGACGACGCTGATGCCTTCGAAGCTGAAATTGAGCGTCAGTTTGAGACGGATACCGATGGTCAGTGGCGGGMGTCTRAGGGTGCTAAAGGCCGATTTGTTGCAGGGGAAGACAGCTCTCGAACCACAAAGGCTCGAAAGGCTGCAAAGGGTGCGAAGGGTAACGATGGGCGTGTCACTGCTGGTCCGGTTCCCGGTGGTCCTAATGACATCAGTTTGATTCCATTCATCGGCGGTCATGTTGCGCTCGAGATTTGGAATGGCAGTCATCCYAAGGTGTTGAGGTGTCATAACAGGTACACACTGGGCTACGAGCTGAAGAAGAATTGGATGAGAAATTTGAGTCTTCAATCGCAGCAGCTTATTCGCGAGTCTGGGCTTTGGCAAGTCCCCTTTTGTGTCTTTGAATCTCTTGACTGGCCGCTCATAACGGCTTTCGTTGAGAGATGGCATCTTGAGACAACCAGCTTCCACCTACCTTTCGGTGAGATGACTATTATGCTTCATGATGTGTATCAGATCCTCGGCCTTCACACTGAAGGTTCTCCTGTGGTGAAAGTGGTGGARTCAAAGGCTCTACCGRAGTGGACATCTTCTATTCTCCYGCTTCTTAACACAACTAGTCTGACCGGTACAGATATGACGAACACTGRAGTTCGTTGTAAGACTATTCTTGACCACTGTCGTAAGGTGGACCGTGACGAGGATACGCAGGTGGCTYCCATTTTGTCTCTTATAGTTGGTGGTCTCRTATTCACTGATAAGAGTTCGTCGAGGATGCAGAAACATGATTTCATCTTCGCAGATCAGATTGCTACTCAATCAGGTGTTTCGTGGGGATCGGCCACTCTAGCCTACTTGTACCGTCAGTTGGGCATGGCTAGTCGTGCTGAGACATCTCAGACAGGCGGTTGTCTTACTCTACTACAGGCATGGATATACGAGTACTTTCCGATGTTTAGGCCTCATAGAGACAGACTTATGTTGGATTCTGGTACTCCGCATGCTATGATGTGGAATGTGTCTAGTGAGCCTAAGGGCAAGGACGAGCTTCGTCTCGCCGGATTGAGGCCCAAGATAGACTTGCTGACTGCTACTTCGATATGTTTGATTTAATGTTTACTGTTTTTGTTTTTAATATCATCTTAATTTGTTGCGTTGCTAACTTTCTTTCTTCACAGATTGATTGGCTGCCTTACGACCTATACCAGGCGTCCAGTCCATGGTTCTGGCGCCTCAGCCAGGCGCCCAGACCATGGTTCTGGGTGTTTTGGTGAGGCGTCCAAACCATGGTCTATTGCTAATTCACTAAGCGTTCAAGGATGTTTACCTCCATTTCGTCGGTCATTTGTCCTACTCCGACTACTCCAATGTGTTCCGGTTAGAATTTCGACGACTACTCCGATGTGTTTCGGTGAAAATTCCGACGGTCAAGCACTAGAACGGTCGGAAATTGGCAATCGATGGTGGTCCACGGTGTTGTAAGGAGGGAATTGYGTGGAGTTAGTGAGAGATGTTAGTGAGGGTAAGTATGGTAGTTTACTTATAATATGGACTTAGATTCTAGTAAAAATGGACTTTGTTTAGCAATCCAGTTATTATTATTATTATTATTATTATTATTATTATTATTAATTTTTTTTTTTGTAAGCGTTACAAACAACAAAAAAGATATTTACAAGTAGTTGAAAGGGAGTCGAGATACAATCATAACCCTTTAAATTAAAGACTTTATAAAATTGAATTAAAAAAAGAAAAATGAGAAAATGCTGCTATCACTTGATACTTTGTTATTTAAATCATTCTTGCAAGGGTATATATACATCATAACCCTTTAAATTAAAGACTTTTCACATGTTTATATCGGAAGTTAATTAATTAAAATATGTGTTTCTTTTGTTMACTAAAAGATATGGGATGCAGAAACTTGTTGGAATTTTCAACTTTTAACAAGAAGCTCTCATTTTAATATTGACACTCCTTCGTATGAGAAGCACAAGAAATATTTTTATACAACAATAGGAGTTTCTATTTAAATTATAAGAGCGTCTTTAGTTCCCATGAGAATAAAATATTTCGACATTCAAGCAAACAAAATAAAGCCATTCCTAGAAAAGTAATTTCATTGGTATCAACTATGGAGTAATGCTTGCAACATGTAATCAAACACTACCATATTAATCTTTAAAATACACATCTCAGTCAAGGCATTACTCAAATTTGATCAAGTATTCCAAAAATTGCCAAGTACTCATTATGAGCTTATCACCCTTCAAAAGAAAAATTAATATGCACATTCGCACAGATGATGCACAATAATGAGCCAGTTTAGCCAGAACTGATTCGAGCTCAATTTCGAGTTAAGGCAAAGTTATATGAGCAACCCTACTCGAAACCCCTGATTTGRATTTGTGATAGATTTAAGGACAACCCATCTAGACAAATGATAGAATCTCTAAGACTAAGTCTCTAATCCTTGTAACCTTTAGACAAGCAATTTGGTAAAGTTTTGTACAATTTCACTCTTAAACATTGTATTGCCAATATTGACTGTTGGTCCTGGAACAAAATTTCCAACATTTGCAATATAATGTAATATTCATATAACAAATTTATTTTTTGAGCATAAATGCATAATGATGAATGCCACTAAATAAATTACAAAAAATTCACATAACTAGATAACAGCCTGGAGTTTCACAGGAAAGTGGCATCTGACTGAGCAAGAAAAAAAAAACTGTATTGAGGTCTAGAAAGACAGAATTCAAGATTCCAACCAACCAAAACGTCAAATTGTTAGTATTCTTCCTGATGCTACATCAAAAGATGGTAACGGAAAAAAGACGAGAGGGAGGGAGGTTCTGCATGTTGTCCTAATAGAAGAAGCCCCTGAAGACCATCCATGTACCAACAATAGTTGAAGATGCTCATAAAGGCATTGACATACCTGCAGTCAAAACCAAATAATAGAAAATATTTGTCAGCTGTACAAATTTAATGTCACTATTTACAATAGGAATGGAAGTTACTGACACAGGAGCTCTTCAATGTGCTCATGTAAACTAGTTGGTGAGTAAGCCAATCATTATTAAAGTAAGGATGAATATTAGTAAGAGGGTTTCTCCCTCATAACCAAAGGTTCCCTAACTAGTCTTCATACTTAATACCATAGAAACACAACCTTTTTGATGATTGATATCCCAAATACAAGTCTAAAATATTTCTTGTCCTATAATCATATCATGAAACTATGAAAGGCAACCGAGCAGAGCACTAACAGCATCAACATCAAGAGAAGTTGGGGTAGCTCAGTTGGGGAGCTCCCCACTTTCCTTGGCTTAGACCAGGGTTCGATTCTCACCCCCAGCATTATGCTGGGGATTTCCCCCCTCCCCCCACTGAACTGGTACCTGAGATAGGATCAGTTCAGGGACCCAATCGTGTACCTTATCGAATAAAATAAAAAAAAAATAAAAAAAAAAACAGCATCAACATCAAATAATTCACCATTAACTTTCAAATGGGTTTGTCTAGACCTTGCTACTGCCACTTACAATTCACAAATAGAAATGTTATTGTTTGTGGTTATATATGGGAAGATGACAAAAAACAGGTTAGCTAGTAGAAACATCTTTGTGCGTATTAAGATAAGTTGAAATGGCAACAATTGCCACTAAACTATCTTCTCATAAACTATGGGACGATATGTGATGTTTATACACACTACATGATCCAAGTCTAGTAACCTCCAAACTCCAATGGCATCCACCGAGATCCTCTCCCTACACACTTATTGATCAAGAGCTACTAAAACCTCAAAACCAATTATAAATCACTTTGTCCTTGTCTCAAAGGAAAAGGAGAGCACAAAGCATAAGACATCATCCTACTCCAGGTTTTCTTCTCTTCCTTCAGTGACAAGCAAGAAAAATAAAACATAAAAACAATTTATTACTTCCAATTCCAATTCACATTGTGAACAATGCTCTCCTTCTGATAAAAGTGTTTTCTACCTTGAACTCATTGTTTTTACCATTTACCACAAAAAAGGTGGGCGTCATTTTTCATTCGAGTACATGGTAATTGAACATACAACTTTAGTTGCTTAATTGAATACAGATCAACCCTTGAAGGAGCCTATTTCAAGCTTTATAAAAGAACAACAATCTATGTACCAGAACATTCTCACCTAATCAACAAACGTAAAATAGAAATCTAGCATATGTCAGCATATCCCAAAATTCAAGCCAGTGTTGACAACGCACAACACTTGGTAAAAGTACAGCTAAAAAAAAGAAACACATAATAAAACTCAAAGGACACGCATATATCATTAACGCTATGTTTGGATAGCAAATTAGGAGGGAATGGAAAGTGGAGGAAATGATGAGCTCCATTTTCCCTCCAAAACTCTCCAATTTTGAAGGGTTTGTCTTTTATTAAAGAAGGAAGGAAAATGGATCCCTCCTTCCCCTCCCCCAACATAATATCCAAACAAGGGAGCTTGTCTCCCTCCTTTTCCCTTCCCTTCCTTTCCTTCCATATTATGTTATCCAAACAAAAGGTAAGGGATGAATATAGTTAATTTAGAGAGCTTCTTCCTTATCAATAGCCATGTCCGACCTATTTTGGGTTTTCGCCTTTTTGGTAAGTATTGGCAGGCACATTATGATACAATTCGACCCAAACTCTAATGCAATTTCCTATGTACAACCATGTGTACTTTGCACAGGATGCAACAAAGACTACTATCATTTATTGATTTGGGCATTTGGATGCTCTAAGTGAGAAAATGAGCAGAAATATATCCTTGGTTGTATCTTACAAAGTTGTAATAATTGTACAATGAAAATTCTCTCCAATTCCATAGCCAAACAAAGTCACAAATCAATCAAGAGACAAACAAGTTGCTCAAAATACTTGATATTAAACTTCAGTCCTTCCTTTTACTAATCAAGACATTCCTACACACAATGCCACCTCCCACATGTATGCATTTTCAACAACTAGTAAAAAGTGCTCATGTTTTCTTGTATTAGAGTTCCTAATTTCCATGAATTGATTTCAGAAAGCCTACTCCATAAATGAATTCTTCCAAGCATAAATTATTAACAAATTGTAAACATGTATAAAAAGCATAGAAATTTACAAATTAATTCCTATAAACTCGGTCATAAACAAAACAAGTCTACAACAACATCATTAAGTAATATGAGGGAGAGTGAAAAGAATGAAACCTTGAGGAACTAAACACCAATTCTGGGAATCAACAGAAAGAACAGACTGTAATCTAGCAGAAGCAATTGCGCTGTGCAATGGTAACATTGAGAGTAAGCAGCTTGCCTCAACAGGTAACCTAAAACCCAGAAAAACCCCAGATTTAGTTTACATCATAAAATGTCAAAATCATCACAACCCATCAAAAATAATTCACCCAAATCCATGAAACAACAAGGGAAAATCAACAAAAGAAGAACAAAAGCGAAAACAGTAAAAACCTTGAAAGACTTGGGATGCGCTTAGGAGAAGAAGAAAGTTGAGGTTTTGAAGCTGATTTAATGAAGTTAATAACAGGAGAAGAAGGAGAAGATGATCTGCATTTCCCACTTAGAGTTGATAACCTGGAAAGAATCGCAGTCTTGCTCATTTTGGTTTGGATTAGTTTAGCCTGCAAAATTGAAAGTTTTTTTTTCAGCGAGGAAGAAGAAGAAGAAGGTTTCAAGCAGTTTTCTGATTCTTCTCTTTTTTGTTTTGGGTATGTGGTTGATTACTTGCTTACTTGGTTACTGGTTAGGCCCAACCCAAAACTGACCAAATTTTCGAAGAATGATTACGATCATGTACATAATACAATCGATTATATTATGCGCTTTTACTTAATTTTTTCACTCTATTTATTAAAAATGATGATTGTGATTAGTAAATTATTTTTATGTTGGAAACTTTTCTTTCAAGAGCAATATTGAGCAAATTTAACTTGAAAATCCATGATAATTGTTTTGAGCTACTGATTCATTAAAAAAAAAAAAATTGATTGATGAGTCTTTGCGCACAAATCAAACGATTTAAAGTAGGATGGATAATGCTCGGCTAATGTTTTAGCAACCCTCATTCGAATATCTTTAAACACATTTGAGCGAGACTTACATTTTGTCAGCCTTTAAGTARATTCAAACAATCGTTTGAATGTAGGTTGACGTTTTGTATACATTCAACTCATCCTGACACTTACATGTGTCGTTCTATAGCAGCAGAGCGGAATTGGACGACTTAATTATTTTCATGTAAACTTAAAATAGAGATTGTACTCACGAATTCAAGTCAATAAAATTTATATTTTGTTACATCTATTATGACTCAATTTTGTTGACCATAGTTAAAAATTGTGTTTAGAGCTTCCTTCTTACCTTCAGAATTTTTCATATTGAAAATGAAATTTACTTACTGTTTACCTATTGTATCATAGTGCAGATTCTATTCAAGACTAGCAAAGCTGAAATTATCACATGGTAACAATTAAAATCATTGTATTAACAGAACATGGAGTATATTGTAAATTTGTAATCCCATCAAAATTTGAAAAAGTAGTTTTTTTTCCCAAGGAGAGGAGTGCCAAAGTATTGAAGAATCCACTGAGAAGGCTGTTGACGGTTGAACAGAGGTGTTCAACATTAGCACGGTCCGTCAYTCCGGTCCAATTCGATCGCATAAAAAAGTGAGGGTTTTGGATAACTAAAAGTATTTATTTTTAATTCAAAAGCCCGACCTGCAAATACTCGCATTAACCTACAAAYTCCGCTCTTTTGGACGGGTTTAGGCAAGTTTATTTATGTACAAGCCCGACTAGGCTCGGTATCACCTCTATTGTTGAAAAAGCAGTAATTAATTTTGTGTACATGGTTGAAATGTGTTGTGGATGTGAATTCTCAGCTGATGAAGAAGTTATGTGGTCAATTGATAAAGTTACTATAAAGATGAAATTTATTGTACTTCGTAGTAGAATTTCAACAATAGTTCAATGAGAAAGTTTTTTTTTTTTAATTCGGTAAGGTACATGAGTGGATTTCGACACAGGTCCTATCTCAGGAACTGTGTCATGGGGGCGAAAAGAAATACCCTAGCATAATACTAGGGTGAGAATCAATCCCTGGTCAAATCCAGGAAAAGTGAGCGAGCTACCACCAAGCTACACTCATGTTCTCATTCAAGGAGGATGTATGTCCGCAAGATAATGTGGAGATAGGTGTGGAGATAGGTGTGGTCATTCTTACCTTTTTTTATGCTGATGATGTCTTCCTTTTTGGACATGCCTCTCTCTCTAATCTCCAATGCATCATGGACACTCTTATTCATTTTGGTTCAATTTCTAGCCTTTGTGTTAGTATTGAGAAATCATGCATAATTTTTCCAAATAAGATGTGTCATTCTCTTAGGCAGTCCCTCTCCTCCTATCTTGGCCTTCYTCACACTARTGATTTTGGACTATTTAGGAGTTAACATTTCTCCTAACAAACTAAAGAAAGAACACTATTTTGATCTCTTGGACAAATGCACTAATAGAATTCAAAATTGGTAAGCAAAATTTCTGAACATGGCAGGTAGATGCACCTTGATTAAATCTGTTTTAACTACCTACCCTCTTTACTCCATGCAGACTAACCTCCTTCATGTCTTCATTCTTGATAATARTGAAAAACAATGTAGAAAATTTRGTTGGAACAAAGTGGACAGGTCCAGATATGTTCCAAGAATCTCTTGGGATAATGTTTGCAAGCCTCTAAATCAGGGTGGCCTTGGAATTAGAAAGCTTAGACTCTAGAATTTAACCTTTATGGCTAAATTGGGTTGGCGTATTCTTACTCAACCTAATAAACTTTGGGTTAAAATTCTTAAGGATAAGTATCTAAAAAACTTGTAATTTTTTGGATTGTTTTTCTAACTCTAATCATTCACCAATTTGGAGGGATATTTTGAAGGGAAGGGATATTCTTAAAAGGGTTAACTTCTGTGATTGGAAATGGCTTGGATACTTCAGTTTGGTTTAGTCAATGGATTGGGGATAYACCTCTCTACCTTGATATCAATTGCCCTGTCCCTCCTGAATTTGCTGATATGAATGTTTGTGATATCATTAATGGTTCCTCTTGGCACCTACATGACATTGAGCACCTTCTTCACTCTCACATCATTGATAAAATCCATGCAACTCCTCTTCCTCTCAATTCTGATATAGCTGACGCTATCTCCTAGAAATTCTCCTCTTCAGGAAACTTCACAATTAAAACTGCCTATTTCAACTCTCTTCCCATTCCTACTTCAGCTAATATCATTCCTTGGAAGAAATTGTGGAAAATTCCTACTCCCTTCAAGTATAAAATGTTGATGTGGAACATTAGTCATGGTACACTCCCCACTGCCATGCAACTTTGTTCTAAAATTGAGAATTTTAACCCTCTTTACTCTAGATGTGGTTTGGATAGTGAGTCTCATTTACATCTTTTTCGAGATTGTCCAAGTAATCAAGTGATTTGGAATATGATATTTGAATGCCATRATCCCCTTGACTTTGATTATGCTTCCTTTTTTTTAATACAAATTGGAATGATTGGCTTTATTTTATTTATGAACAAAATTTTAAAGTGTGTCAACTTATTGTTGTGGCCTTTTGGCATATTTGGAACTCGAGAAATCATTGTGTTTTCAACCTTGCCCACAAACATCCTACAATTGTCATTTCACACTTGCTCTATGATTTGCACTTGATTAATTGTACCTTTCAGGGTAAGGGCACCATTTCTGGCAAGGAAACATCATAGATTCCATCTGCTCCTGGTTTTCACAAACTCAACACTGATGGAGCTTGGAGAATTTCAGGCAAAGCTGTTGGTGGTGGAGTCATAAGACTCCAGGAAGGGCAATGGATTACAGGGTTCTCTACCAAGTGTAGAGCCAAGTCTGCTCAAGCTGCTGAGTTGTATGCCATTCGTGATGGTCTTATGTTGGCAAAAAGGAAGAAAATCACTAAACTTGAGATTGAAACTGATGCTGCAGATCTGAAAATTTTAAWTGAAAATGCTCATCAATTCCCACATCATGAAATGAATGTCCTAATTCGTGACATTAACAGAGCTCTTCAAGGGAGTTGGATTGTTAACTTTATGCACACTCCTAGAAGTGCCAACTGCCTTGCTCACGACCTTGCTGCTCATGGGATGTCCATGAATTGTACAACCAAGGCTTATGGCTACATCCCCGATTGTGCTCGTATTGCTTATGAGTATGATATCACTCAGTTGCTTATTGTGCTTTGATGTCTTCTCTGGTTTTGATCTCTTGATGTTGTCCGCTGTTGTTGTGCCTTTGTTGTTTTTGTTCAGGACACATGCTGCTGCTGTCCAAGTTTTTTACTTTGTTGTTTAGACTTCCTTGGTGTTGTACGCTGGGCTCTGTTGTGCTTGAACTCTCTGTTTTGCTGCCAGGTTTGAGGCTTTGTATTGCATTATGCGCAGCTCTGCCTGCTCCTTGCTATGGCTTGTTCCATGCAGCATTTTGCTCCTTTGTATGATCAGGGCTTTTAGCCTTTATTAATAATTAATCCAGCCTCCTTTGTGTTAAAAAAAAGGGGAAAACACAACAAGATACTGGTCTTATTTTGAAGACTTGGACAAAGTCAAGTCATTTGTAACTCGAAAATTTTGGCCTATAAAGCTAATTTAATACGAAATGCACGTRAGTCACTTTTAGTAAATTCAACGTTTATAGAAAAAAAAAGTTGAATCYGATGTATTTGTTTGCCATTATTTATAACCTAAACTAAGAATTCCAAATAAAACYGGTGCTATATTCTAATATCAATTCAACTAGGTAAGAAGTTAACTAGWTAGTAGATACTACTYAGACTAGAATAGGTACCAAATTCTACATACCAATTCAAATTAGGTCTGACAATTTGGACCCAAATTAAACTTGGAACCAATTGAACTAGTTTCACGTCTGGTCCTATTAGTTCCAAATCTTCCAATAAAATTTCAAGTTTGGATCTAGGTCAAGTACCTTTAAGTTTTACATAGCCTTATTATTAAGTCGTGGATAATCTAGTAGGTTATTTAAAATTCCTAGAAATTAAAACTTTTTGGTGTTGTTTGGTTGACCAATACGTGAAAAATAAAACTTGGTAGGAATTTCTAGTTGTACAAAGGTGTCATCTTAGTTTTTTTGGTTGATGATACACTATCACCAACTTATCTCTACAAAAATACAAAGATTTGCAATGATATGTAGCAAAGGTACACTCGCGCTTGCTCCATGGTTAATTGCGAGTATGGATCCTCTCCATTTCTTAGAGGAAATGGAGAGCCCATTTCTTTATCTAATGGTTGGGAATGAATTAAGGGAGAAAATAGGAGAGATTTTGCAATTTTTATATTTAAGTTAGATGATTCTCAACCACTAGATGAAAGGAAATGGACTCTCCATTTCCTCTAAGAAATGGAGAGGATCCATACTCGTTAATTGCTTATCAATTTATCAGGCCAATGTCAGGAGATTAAAATCCTTAAAAGACAAAGGATTCTTGATAATATTAATTGTGAATAGGAGTATATAAAGTCGTTGCACCATTAGAAGACAACCTCAAAGTTCATAATGTAAATTTCCATAAGTACTAGACTGTATAATGCAGAACCTGCTGCTTCATTATTTGAGGTAGATACTGATATAATTTCAAATCAGAGTRGTCTCTGCCACCAAGAAAACATATGGAACAGTATCGTCATATATAGCCTCAATGCTTGTTTTGGAGAAATCTGTCGAACCACTCGCTTGCTTTAATGACCATAGTTGATGTCATCTGGTGTCCGATTCCAGGTTCCGCCCAGAGCTGAAAGAACAGACACTGTCAGATATCAATATGCAACAGTGAGACAGAGCTACAAATAGTGAGGATCTTTTGATTGGTTATTTAACTAATGA
Organism: Bassia scoparia; assembly: GCA_008642245.1. Classification (NCBI taxonomy): domain Eukaryota; kingdom Viridiplantae; phylum Streptophyta; class Magnoliopsida; order Caryophyllales; family Amaranthaceae; genus Bassia; species Bassia scoparia. The sequence goes on along the minus strand of SNQN01000793.1, from coordinate 56,803 downwards.
CTTAGCTCAGATTGAAGTCGTTTCCATCCCATTCTTTGAAATGTAATGTGAAATCTAAAATTGGAGTTAGAACTATAGAGCTTCCCATATAAATGGATATCTTAGTGAAGCACCACAAGAATTACATATATCTTCAGGTTTCAAGTACAATGATGAAGTTAAMGGTGTTTTCTACTTTATAACAACATTGTTTTCAGAAACTTGTGAGTTTGTTAAACTTTGTCCAAAATCCTATCATCATTCGATAATTACCTTGAAATGATCACTATTGTGTGCTTTGTATGCTTCTTCTGCTCGCTTTTTAGGTACTTCTAGACCAGCAAGAGGGCATCGAGGATCCTCTGCACCTGTACAAATTTGTTGATCAATTTAAGCCAATATATCCTAAAACCAATAGCAGGTCAAATAACACAGAAAACATTGCCAAACTTGGGAGAACATGAATTGTCTAAGAGATGAAGACTAAAAAGAAGACATTTAACACTAGAGGCTGAGAAAGAKTTGTGACAAACTAACAAAAGGCTGAACACAGCTGARAGTGACTTTGTTGTGTTGTAGACTTATAAAGCAGCTGAGGAATAACAATCTAAATATCTAATGTTGTCGAATGATCAAAAGACCAAAATGAAACATAGAAAGTGCTTTTAGCTCTTGATAACTAGAAGATAACGAGAAAGTTCTTATTTGAAATATTTTAGAACTTAAGTAGCTTATCAATATCTCTGCATCCCAGGCAGCTTAGTAAGACATAAAGAACA
>SNQN01000793.1:17660-31258 GCA_008642245.1 Bassia scoparia | reverse complement strand
CTACATTCGACTTTTTCAAGTGGTCCGATCCGTACAACAGCTCGTAAACCTCGATAAAAATGCAACATTCTTGCCTCCTTCGATGAGATCCAACTTAATTAATTACTTCCTACGTGTTAAATTAGTACTCTCTTCGTTTTTTAATAGACGTTCCATACCAATTTGGTATGATGTTTAAAAATAATTGATTGAGTTAGATAAAATAGATAAGTAAGTTAGGTAAAAAATTGAGTAAGTTAGGTAAAAGAGCAAATGTGTGAATGGATTTTTTTGAAAAAAAATAATTTTGGTAAATAAATTGAGTAAAGTAATGAAAGTCGACTTTTAAAAAAATAATTCATTAATGCTGGAGTAAATAAAGTACTCCGTAGTAAAAGGTAAAAAAAATTATTTTTAGATTGATTTGGAACAACTAATTAAAAACATTCCAAAATACAAAATGGAATATAAAAAAAACGGAGGGAATAAAATGTTTGGGTGACTCTAAGGGTTGATAACCCTATAGACACAAGATAAAGTATTTTAAAATATAAATAAAATTAATTAGATTGAGATTACAAGATAATATTAGAGTGGGATAATACAAGATAATATATAAATAAAATTAATTAGAGTGGGATTTTTCATTGAAAATTGGATTCACGTATTTGTGAGTAGGTGTGACCAATCACAATTCAACGATCAAATCATGGTTCGTTAAATTATTGTGCATTGTTGAATTGTTGAAACTCCTAGACCTCACTTCAAAAATTATGTGTAAACGAGCTCTTTATCCACATTGCTTCCCTCATAATTTTACTAATAAAGTAATATTGTATTTTTGAAACAAGGTTTGAAAATTTTAATATCAAATCTGACACATAGGGTCTGCACTATTCATCTTATTTTTACTTAACTGGATTTATTTTATTTTTTGTTTTGTGTAAAACATCAATTTATTATTTTTAACTTATTTTTATAATCTGAATTTAATTTATTATATCAACTTATTTTCTTAAATATGCAAAAAATAAGATGAACAAAATATACATACGTTTCCTTGCACAAACTGAAGGGTGTAGTGTACATTATGCGTATGTACACCTAATGGTCCCGTTAAAAAAAATGTAAACCTAATGGTACGGTATTTATGTAAACTAGGTGTAAACCCTAATTATTAATGAATTTTTTTTTTTGTTAATAGAACCACTAGGACGTGGATGAGCATCGATCCCATAATTTCCCGATATCGAGAGAAAAACTTTAACCACTTGAGTTATCCATCCCTCACTCTCATTATTAATGATAGTTGATAGATATATAGTCGATATTGATATTGAGTGTTATGCTTCCTCATTGAGTATATTAGAGCATCATATTATTATTATTCTCTTATAATTAACCTCCCTACTTTAGGGTTAAGGTGGAGTGCGTATCTTAGATATGCTCCTTTTCTTTTTTTTCACTCCTTTTTCTGCCAATTAGACCAATACCTATAATGTACTAGTCAATAAGAAAAAGTTAAGCTTAATGAATTTATTTATTATTGAAAGGTACAATAACTAAGGTGAAGGAATTGAGGGAAGAAATTAAAGTAAGTTTGTACCATGTAAAATGTAAAAGGAATTTTCTTATGTGATTCAATTCATCATCTCATGTTATATACTCCGTATTATGCAAATTTTTAAGAGCAACAACTTTTAATAGTAGGAAGAACAATGAATTTTTTAAGTATGCATGTATGCGATGGTTCAACATAATTTTGATTTTTGAGTCCCTTATATAATGTACTAGCCGGGGTCATGTGTGGTTGAAAGCTTCATACACCGTACCCGCTTCGACGGCTCTAAGGCATTGTTAAGATAACAAAATGGGAGGAAAAKGAAAGGTAATATGATGAATGGGAGTTAGAAAATTATTTTTACTATTGAAGAGATCGATTTCTACATTTTTAATTTCCTCTAGATTTCCTCCTTCCACATTTGTTATTCAAATAAAGGATACTTCATTCATCCCTCTATTTACTTCAATCCAAACAAAGAATTTCAACTTTTGAAAGACACGGTAGTAAGATACCCTGTTTGACGTGTTTGTGATCGAGAATATTAGAAATAATTAAACCCAAGRTATAATCTAGTTATTAGCTAAAGTACGGAAGTAACGAAGGTACTATAATATCTAAGCCCTGTTCTTTTARGTTTAATTTTATAGTACTTAGTCTAATTTCGTCAACTTTAGCCTATTTCGAATGCTTTCAGTCCAATTCAGTTCAGTTTAGTTCAATTCATRAGTCCGCTTCAATTGTTTTCAGTTCAACCCATTCAATTCAATCTAGTTGACTTTCGATCTTTTACTTCAACTTTTTTCAAATTAATTCAATTCAGTTTTGTTATTTTCAATTAACATAAACAAACCCTTTAAATAATTTTAATCAATTTTAGTTAAGTAAAGTTGAGCCCAAAAGAAGGGGGCTTAAGCTTATTTTTGTATGGTACGTGAGAGTACAAATTCAGAAGAGTATTTTATATTAGGTTCATTATCCTTGGTTAACGTCAATCAAAGGCAGCTGGAAAGCATTCATCTTTGTAATGGAGTAAATCTGTGATTATTTTACAAGCAAGTACGTACTTGGAGTAATAATGGGTAATTCTTTTTGGCCGTCTTTATTCCTTTAACCACTTTTTTGGAACTTTTTTTTAACTGTTATTCTCCTTATTCCAAATATTTAATGTCACTTACATTGGTCTAAATTTTCTGATTGGGATTTTATGATCGCAGTTACTAATTTGGGAGAATACTGTGTACGTGCTCTTTAAAGTTGGCAGGAAACAACAATAAAAAAAGGCAATTGATTTCCGCACGTACTCTATTTTTCGATCCTCAAGCGGTCGCTAAATGATTTTGACGGTCACTAAATTAGAGTACGAAAATGTATGTCAATACTCGGTCCTGTTGAGATGACAGACATCAATAGGCTGATGTTAAAGATGTTGATCCAAACGCTCGATCCAAGTACCTACAAAACCTGTCAAGACTACCTAGGGGCAACCCAGGAACAACCTCATCGATGGAAGTTTCAGTATTTATACCAAAAGATGGTTATCACTGAGAGAGAGAAGTAGATGTGTTTGTTATGTGAAAACTTATCAGGTCTGGCTGGTCATTTGGTGCCTTATATATCCACCAGAGGTGGCATGTGACAATCACCATTCTTGGACCCATGTGTCGTACATAGACTATAGATTAGTGTCGTGCTCATGAAACTCATTTGACTATGAGGTGTAGATTGACCAAATTTTTTAGGCTTTTTACACTTACATTAAGTCCATTAATAATATCTTATGGGCCTTGTGAATATTTGACTCAATGGACAAATATTCACCAACAGAAAATAAGTTTTTCAAAAAAAAACCCTACGTGGTCCATTTTAATAATAATTTTTGTCTCSTTGTTCTTGTTTGAATGATGCAATTTTTATGTTAATGTTTAAGTTCAAGACGAGTTCAATCATATTACTAACTTCTTATCAGTAAATTAATTTTTTACTTTTAAAAAATTATTGCTAACTAGCTTCTTATCGATGAATTAATTTTTTGCTTTTAAAAAAATTATACAAGAAGTGTGTACSGCACAATTATTAGTTTCTAAAATACAAATATTGAAACTCCAAGATAAGAAAATACAAGCATACAATGACTCAATAAGCTAATATTCATGCAAAATTTATGCAGAGGATGTAGTTGGCAATCTTGGCATGAACGTAAGGAGAAAGTAAGATGAATCGCTGTATTACACCGGAATCCCTCTTACATTTATCATATCTGATTTTGCAGTTTAGACATACTCTGTGAGAATTGAGAAAAGAATAAGAAAAAATCTATGGGTGCTAATATCTGCGAAACTTTTTTTTATTATATATCCGCACAATATTATATTAAGCAGTAACAATGTGCATTGTTATTGAAAAATAAAAGTGCCCGGATATCTGTTTCCAAAATCTATCTATCCTCAAATTGCCCAAGATTGAACCACCAACCTCAATACATTTATAACTAGGGTATAATTAAGCCTTGCTTGTTTGTCCATATTAGAGGTGATCAAATAGTCGGGCCGGGCTTGTATATTAAACGTCTTGCCCAAACCAGTCCAAAAAGAGCGGGCTTTGCGGGCCGACTGAGCTTTTTCAACTAAAAATGACTATTTTTAGTTGTCCAAAGCCCTCATTTTTTCGGGCAGAAAAGACAGACTAATGTTGATCATCTCTAGTCCATATTATAAAAGTATCTTCTTTGAAATGGAAGTTTATTTATTAGAGCCTATTTTATTAATTTGCAATATATTTTTGGAAAAATTGTGAAAAATCACATTATAAGTATACTTTTTTTCGCAAAAATCACCTAATTTCCATTTTTTTTAAAAAAACACACCTAATAAGACACTTTTTTCTCTTTGTTTTGCAAACCACCACCACTTAACTGACGAGTTAAAATTTCCGTTAACTTTTTCGTTAAATGGTGGTGTTTTGCAAAAAAAAAAAAGTTGTCTTATTAGTTTGGTTTTTTTAATAATAAAAATAAAACACTTGTTAGGAATCTCCTTAACGGAAAAGTTAATAGAGTTAAGGCTCTTCCATTAAGTGGTGGTGTGTTGCAAAGAAAAGTGTCATATCAGGTTTTTTTTTTTATAAAAAAGTTTGGTATTGGGTGGTTTTTTTAGAAAAAATATGTACTTATTATGTGATTTTTCACAATTTTTTCTATAAATTTTATTATAGTTATGATTAGGGTTGAGCAAGACCGGGTACGCACCCGGTCATTTTGGGTGGAACCGGAATCGACCGGTTCCTGATAATTGGAATCGGTACCGGAACCGGTTGGAACGATTCCAAAATTTTTGGAACCGGAACCGGTTACCCGGTTAGATTTTTTTAAAAAATAAAAATAAGTAAAATGCAAAGATTATCCTAGCTAATTTCATACTTGTATATGTATATTTGGCCACAAAAACACAATGCTTTATACAATAGTATTTCAAGTTTCTATAGTTTATATAATTTGGGTTTTTTTACCTTAGCAAATGTATTTTAATAAACTCAAAAGTCATAACCAGTTCCTTAATTTTTGTACCCGGAACCGGTCACCACTGGTTCCTCATTTTTGGAACCGGAACCGGTACCGATTCAACCGGTTCCGYTTCCGAAACCACCAGTTTCGAACTGGTTCCAGGTACCGGGCCGGGTACCCACTGTTTTTGCTCATCCCTAGTTATGATCGGTGATTGTTCGCTAAATAAAGTTATTGTCCAACCTACAATTACCTCATCACGAAGTAAGTGACTTTGGACATATTACTCTATTAAACTAAACATATATATGTATCCGGCAAATTAACGATGAAGCACTGTATACCAAAAGCTAGCTATCAAACCTTCAGTATATTCTCTCATAAGAGTAAAGGAGTAACCTGAAACGATAATTTTGGAAAATTTAATTTGRTCTCAGTAGTCAGTATTATACCAGAATTCTCATTCAGGTAGTATTGTATGTAGTTACCCCTTTTTATTAATTTTTTTTTTGCAAGTACTGATAAAATTGATAAAACAATACTGTATCAACTTTTACTGTATATGTTTGGGGCATTATTCATTTATTCTACGTTTGTCTGTTTTCATAACTCGAACTTGATGATCAGCATATTGAGCACATTATTTTGATAAAATAATAAAAAGTTGCGCCATAAAAGAACGAATAAATTTTTTTTTTTTTTTTGTACTTGCACATACTTAATTAATCTTGCTTCATGATTATATTATTATTATATATAATCAGATCATAATTAAATATAAAAGGTTTATAACTAGCTATTCAATGACAAATCATCACTTAACTAAGGTAAAATCTTGAGGAATCGCGAGTAACTAGTTGTGAATGTACACTAATAACTAATTAAGTTACAAAAGAAAATTGATCACCGAGATCAATTGTTGGGTATTGTTCAAATTATTAGTCGTGATAGTTCTTATTTATTTCCTAGTTACTTAGTTGTCGTAAGTGGCTTAATCTCAAAAGTCGTTATTGTCCACTTGAATATATATCACGTTCATTATAGAGGCTTTATATAGGATGTGTCGATCTTAGTGTTAGCCTATTAAAAGACATACTCACTCGTTTTTTTAGCTGTTCAATTTCATTTTGATACGGGTACTTAAAGAGTAAGAAGTTAGTAAAGAGTTAACCAAGGTAGATATAAAAAAATGATGAGAAAATTAGGTGAAAGAGTTGAGTAAATAGGTAAAAGAGTGAAATAAGTTAGGTAAAAAAAAATGTGTGATGAAAATATTGAAAAGTAGAATAAACGTTGAATATAGAGAATGTGTAATGAATGTTGAAATTAGGGAAAGTAATTCATAATGTTAGAGTAAATAAAATAATAAAAAAGTAAAAAGATAATTGTTGAAATTGGTTTGGAACAACTATTTGAAAACATTTCACAATAAAAATTGAAACGACTAATAAGAAACGAAAGGAGTATTAATTATTCGTACTTCAATATTTTATTACTTTTCTTTTTAAAAATTATGTAGTGATTAGAGGTGAGCGGGACCGGGCACCCGATATTTTTTTAGGGACTCGGAACCGACTGGATCCCAAAATCTGGAATCGAAATCGGAACCAGTTGAACCGGTTCCTAAGTTTTAGGAACCGATTCCGGGACTGGGTACCTAGTTCATATAATTTATTTTTGCAAATTAATTTTGAGCTTGTAAAAAATTATCTTTAATAATCCCTTCAACTTGCAACATACTTGCAACAATCTATCGGTGATAAAATCGACAAAGAAGCAAATAATCTTTGAGCTTGTAAAAAATAATCTTTAGGCCCATGAATCATTCTCTTTGTATTCTTAGTGTAACAATAGTTCAACAAAGAAGGAAATGYATTTTAATGTAAAGAAAAAGAGTATAATTACCTTAATTATATAACAGTTCCAAACATTGAGTACCCGATACAGAATCGGAACCAAATGGGTACCCAGAACCGGTACCGGTTCCACTGGGTACTGGGTCCCAAATTTTATTACCCGGAACTGAAACCAATTATGACCGGGTCCCATTTTTTGGACCCAAAATCGGACCCATTTACACCGATTTCGATTCTGATTCCGAAATCGACGGGTCCAGACCGATTCCGGTTCCGGGTGCCCGGATTTTCTGCTTACCCTAGCAGTGATAGCTTTAAATCTTTAATGTTGTTTTTTCTTCTTCCAACTACTTAATTAGAGATTGTTTAATTTAACTTATTTTCAATTTGATTTAGTTCAGTTCGATTCCTAACCTAATTTGCCTCTCTTATTAACCATTATTTCATTTCAATTCAATTGTTTTGAGCTAAATATACATACCATCCTTAATATCATTTCACACTATTTTTTTAATTAAACTTTTTTTTTCTATATTTTAAGTAGTAACATATATGGAGTATATACTGTGTACAGCCAGTGTACTCATATAAAACAAGGAATACGTACTCGCGTCGTATAATAAATTTGGTAGCATTGAGAAGGTGAAGATATATCAGAGAGAATGAGAGATAGCATCACTTCCAGCTTAGCTTCCAGTTATTTCAGTGTTTCAGCCAATTAAATTAAATTAAATTAAATTAGGGATCAAATTTCGTTGAGTTGTAAGTTAATTTTTGGACAGGTAGTTGAGTCGATTCGTGAAGATCAGAGTTGAGTTGCATGTTCACCAAACTTTTCTAAAAATTAACTATTATCCTAAAAATAACATCTTTTTCGGTGTAAAACAACTCATAATAAAATTGACGGGTTACACGGGTAGATACTTACAATGAGAAAGGATGTGATGATTTGAACTCATAATCACAAGAATCAAAGGTGTTGTCAAAGACACTGCTCCAAGCCTCCAATTCAAAATTATGACAATTTYACCAAAAATAACTCACATTTTTTTGTCAAAAGTGTCTTGGAAAAAAGAATGAAGTAAAATTGTAAACATTAACTAGTTTAATGCCTAACTACTGACCATGAGAATCATATACTATATACTTGCTGATTCTTTCATGACATACACAAACTATAAAAAAATAATGGATCAGAGTAGATAAATAAAACAATGAAAATGAATAATGATATATGCAACCCTAAGATATATAGGGCCTCGTAATAACTATACAAATACTTTTAAAAATGGTTAATTTATAATATAAATATCAAATTTACGAGTTAATTAGTGAGTATAATAAATTATGTAAATGTTCAACTCAACAACTTGTCCATTTTTTTGTCTCCTTAAACTTTAGCGATATGTATTGCACGACAATTAATTCATTAATTTATTTTAATTTGTGGAGAGGGGGAGTGCTAGAAAAAAACGTGGAGTGCGAAAATACACTCCCAAAATTATTTATAGTATCTCTTTATAATTATACCCGATCAAGGTTTCCATATTAATTACTTGTACAATAATTGTTTTTTTTAACATAAAATAAGGGAAGTAAAGAGTAGAGTGACCTAAAATGTAGCTATTTTTTCAAAGGAAAAATGGTTTTCCTTTTTCTCCTAGGAGCAAATTTTCACCATTATAAAAATGATAATTCCTCTCCTTGACAAAACAAACAATTGAAAATGACATTCTTTTACAAAATAAAGCAGAGGGAGTACGTAGGTAATTCCTCCATTTCGAATTAATCGTTACGCTTTTTATTTAAGAAAGTTTTTAAATTACTTTTTATACTTTCTTTTCAAGCAACAAACTCTCTCTATCTCTCCCCTCTTATATGAGCCCCTTTTACGAGAAAGTATTAATTAATCCTACATAGTGTAGGGATAATGTAGGGCTCTGACACAATAAAATAATATTTTTCTTTTTAAAGAAAATCCAAATGGTAAAAATATAAAGATGGGATCCCCAAATTGAGGGTTGCAGCTTAATTTTTATTGGAAACATGAAAATAAATAATCCCTACTTTTGACCATCCGCTCATAATAATCCCAATCGAAGTTAATCTCAAAATAATCTGAACTTATATTCTCATCTTCTCAAAACAACCCTTTTTACTCACAACCTGATAAGCAGGTTGTTAAGTTATTTTCTTTTTGCTTTTTTTCTTAACTCTCTTAATAACCCATATAAATCCACCCTCACCTTCTCTCTCCTCTCTCTCCACTGCAACCCAACACCACCTCCTGTCAAAACCCGCAACCCACACCACCACCAGCCACAACCCGCAACCTAACACCACCACCAACAGTCTAGCACAACACCCGTAAGCTAACACCACCAAGGGTGGAACCCCGCGACAACAGGCATCCCCGCGACACCATTAAAGGCACTAATCACTTCTCTCTCTCTCCTTCGTTCGATTGACCACCAGAGCATCACCAACCATGATCAAATTCTCTCTCCTCATTCCAGTCTCTCCATTGCACCATCACCAAGACCCCACTTTCGCACCACCATCTCCCACAGCAAATATCCGCGTTATTAACGACGGATTTTACCGACTGTCATCAAAACGGTAGGAAAAAGACATATTACCGACCGTTTTTTATAGGACGGAATTTACCGACTGTTTTTATAAATTTACCGACCGTTTATTAGTGTGGACGGAAATTACCAACCGCCTACGTGGCATTACTGACCGTAGACAGTCGATAAATGTATTAAAAAAAACCCAAATCGACCACATGGTCAGTCAAACTCGGGCCTTAAGGGTGATATTTTCATTACCCCAAATCCCCTCATCCACCCACTCACTCCTTTTCCTCCTCATTCACGTTTCCCTTTCTCTCTCTCCTCATTCCTCATTCAATCACACCTCTCATCACACACACACACTCTCTCTCCCTCCTCTCACCTCCCACTTTGACGCAACAAACCACCACCATTTCTTCTTGTTTCTCGTTTTTTTCATTTTTTGGTTGGTTTTGTTTAGATCTAAGATTTCCTATTTATTTATTTTTTTACTTTCAAATCTCCGACGCTCCTTGAACGCAACTCGCGCCGCCGCTCGTGCCGCCTTTCCGACCACGCCGCTCGTGCTGCTATTGCGTTGCTGCTCGTGCAAGCTCGTGCTGCTGTTGCGTTGTTTCTCGTTGATTCTAATTTTATTTTCATTATTTCGTTTTTTTTATTTCTCGAATTCAGATCTAAATTTTTACTTTTATTTTCATTCTATTTTCTTCTTCGATTTTCATTCTGATTTTCTTCTTCGATTTTTGTTTATATCTAGATTTTTATGGGTTTTCTTTTTGTTTCATTTTTTGGGTTTTAATATTCAAAGTTTATTTTCTTCAATCTTCTTCCCTTTCTTTTTATTTTCAGTTCCATTTCGATATACAAAATCGTTTTCGGTTTTCGAATACTTGTAAAATTGTAATTTATACGATTTTTTAATTTTTTTCAAATTTTTTTCGATTTCAAATTTTTGAATTTTTAAAAAAATCGTTTTCACTGTTTTCGAAAACTGTAATATTAATTTACGATTTCTGATATTTTTTTCAAATCAATTTTCTATTTTTGACTTATTTTTCTCTTAGTTTCGATTTTAGTATAGATCTTGATTTTTCATTATTTTAAGATTTTATTTTTTCGTTTTTTCTGATTTCTTCATATTAATTTCCTTTTCTGACTTTGTTCAGAGTTATCAGACTTAGATCTTAGTTTTTAAGATTTATTTTTTACTTTCCTTTTTGTTTTTCCTGATTTTCCTTCAAATTACTTATCGGATATATCTGATATATACTGGTAATTTGGTTTATCACTTGTTTCAATAATTTGTTTTTATACTTGAAATCCCCTTCATTTTCAATTCTAGATCTACAATTTAGTGGTCATTAATTTCAGTTTTTTTTTATTTATGATATCTTTTTGTGATATTTGATTATAGTCATGAGTTTTATTTTTGTCAGGTGATTAAGAAATTGTAGTGTTGTAAAGTTATTTATATTATATGAGGATGGCTGTTAAAATTCTAAATGGCTGTTTTTTTTTTGTTTGACATGCTCATGAGCAATATCAAGAGCAATGAAGAATATTGAGTTTTGATTAAGAAATATTCATTGCGAAGGAATTTTATTGAGATATGATAAATGTAATTTATTTGTATTAATTATAATATAGTAATTCATATTTCAGATGTTTTTTTTATATAGAATTTCAGATGTTTGTATATTGTTAATTGTTTATATTCTAATATCTGGTTATTTATATAAATATATCATTGTATTTCATGTATCAATAATATATGAAAAATAAGTATTTTGATTCTGACATAAAAAGAAGTAGGTAAATTTTGGATATATAAATAACGTTGAAAAACGTTTATGAGCATTACAAAAACAAAAATAAAAAAAAACTACTCAATTACCGACCGCTTGACGGTCAGGTAAAAGTCAATCTGTTGACTGTGCCGGTACGGTCAGCAGCTAGGTACTCCCTTATTTGACTTTGACATCTCGCCTTGTGAGGTTGCGAGTCGGTAAGAACAATTATCGATGTCGATATCTTAGTGCACGGTCGGTAAAGTCCGCTAAAGTTACCGACCATAGTTCGATTGCCAACGACCGTAGTTGCTGTTACCGAGCCTATCGGTCCGGTTAAGAGTATCACTATGTATTATTGTCGATAGTCTCTTGCGTTATTATCGAAACCGTATTTAGTTTGTTTCAGACGGTCGGTAATCGCGTTTCTTTTGTGTCCATTTAAGGGCATCGCACCACGAATCCAAAATCACTTCGTGACCACCCACTAGCAAATTGAATGGGGAGATTTGGGTTATGTTTAGGAGTTCCAACTTCGATTGAGTTGCGGAAATGAGTTGCGGCAGTGGTTCTGTGACAGGTTAGGGATGAGGTGAAAGTGGATGCAAGTGGCAAGGATGAGCGTTCGTCGATTTTTGATTTGAGGTTGATGGTGGTTGTCTCGAGTTGAAGGTGGTTGTGGCTGTGGCGTTAGTTTTAATTCACTGTAATTATCAACATATAATTTTAAATTAATTTTATTGATTAAATGATTATTATAAGGGTCAAAATGTAATAGAACAGAGTCAAACAGGTTAAATCATGTTCAAAGTTTACCTGCTTATTCCATAGGTTTACTTTTAGCAAAGGCTTATATGAAATGAGGAAGTGGACTACAATGTTCGATTATTTTTGAGAATTAACTTCAGTCAGAATTTATGGACGAAGTGTTGATCAAAATAGGGATTATTAGTTTCCAATTTCCATTTTTATCTGCAATAGTGTACTATCATTCAACTAATAGGATAAATACTAATGAATATTGGCACCGAAATCATTCTGTAATGTTTCAACAACTAAAACATCACTTGGACAACTCAGTAAATTGGTTTGAAACACTTCTTCAGGGTACCGTTGATATTATCCCCGGAGGTCTACTTAATTGAATACATAATAACAGTGTGTCCTTACTTTTTCGTGTTTTAAGTGCCATGTCATTTTTAAACAAAATGACAACTAGGGAGCCCTACAGCCCAGTACATTGTTGTTGTATTAATCATAGCCCATCCCTTATATATCTTACTCTCTAATACACTTTTTCCTATAAACAATTCTTAGAATTCCTTAAGTTTGTATTTAACCGACTAAATGTGAGAGTGCAAGAAGAAAGTGAGATTTCTATATGTCAACGTAATTAAAGACATTTGAGCCAAATCAATATTAAGTTCTCTCGCCTATCTATCTCCCTATCTCAAAATCGTTTGCAATCAGTGAATAAAAGCGTTGCTTTTTCAAAAATAAATAGTTGTATTGTGAGAATAAATTTGATGAGAGCAGAATAGTTAAGCTTAAACACATTTATGAGAATAAAATAGAGTATATATGACGGAGTAAATACAAGACGGTAACGAAGTATTATTTTTAAATGTTGCAAGCATTTGGAAACAATAAAAAGTAATGAAGCAACAAGAGAGCAAAAATTAAAATCAATTAACCGCACAACTCCATAAGTTCTTAATAGAAGTATAAAAATTAACCAAATGGTAATTTATGTAATTTAGAACTTCAGATAAGTAGTTTAGTTATACAAAATAATAAATTAATATGGTTATTTATTAAATTATATTTAGTTAAACTTATTTAAGCATGTTTTTTTTGACGGGAAAGATCCACTGAATTCATTATGTTTCAATTCAAAAGTTACAAAAAATGAGAGAAGACCTGCGCAAGGAACTTCATTCGCATCCAACTCTAAACTCTTGAAAGGATCGATCTTAGACGGGCTAAATTGTTGAGCTACTTTGTTTCGGTTACCGTCTCACAAAGGAGAAAGAAAAGGAATACAGTTTATTTGCAAGAATTTTTAAATATCATAACAACTAGCTAAAAAAAGAACATCTTCTCGGAACTTCTTTAATAGCATCTTAGTTCTATTATTAGAGAAGAAAGACATAATAGAACAATACATAAGATACTAAGAAAAAAACCATATCTACTTATGTAAAGAGATAGACCTAATAGTTGTATATTATTGATTGACTTCAGAAGCTGTATTGACACATTTAGAGGTAGCAAATTTTCCTGTAAACATGCATCTGTAAATTCTTCCATAATAATGAAGCAAGATTGCTGGAAGTA
>SNQN01000792.1:85114-122312 GCA_008642245.1 Bassia scoparia | reverse complement strand
AAAAATGGGTTTATCGAAAGGATTTTAGTTTACATTAATAAAGGGCATGCATTTACTCTGAGTTATCATTATTTTTAATCAAGTGATTAATGTTATCTAGTTTTTAAAATCGAAAAAAAAAGCGATACCTCGGGGCCGGGAAAACGATTCATCAAATGAAGGAGGAAACTTAAGTTCTAACGTCGATTGATGGTAACATCTATGAATGCACGGAACGCTATATGGATTTACGTTAAAGAAAGATATGTTAATATTTGTAACATCTTTATTGCTGACACCTTATTTGAAATGTTAATTTCACATAAACGTGTGATGTTCTGTAACATTACCTTGCTGACACCTTATGAAAATTTATTATTAAACGTGTAAATGATGTTGATAAAATATATTGCTGAACCTTCATGAAATTATATTAAAACGTTGGATTGATATTTGAACACATCTATGCTGACACCTTATGAAATCTCTAATTTAAGACCGTTGATGATTGTAACATCTATTTGCTGCACCTTATGAGAAATATTAGTTTAAAGAAGCTTAACTCTGATTGTACATTATGCTGTAGCACCTCTTAATGGATCTAACCGGCACGTATGATGAATTTGACATTATTGCGCAACTAGAATCTATTTCGATGATGCCACTGTAATCATCTCATTGCTAACCCCGCAAATGCTCCCTCTATAAATGTGATTATGAAAATCTGATTTCTTACGATTTGGAAATGGTTTCTATTTAAAAGTTATTATATTCTGTGATTTGGATTTGGGATTTAATTATGATTGTTTTGAGTACGCATGAGTCATTAATATTTGATTTCATATTGTGGTTTATGAACGATCGACTTGTTTTGACGGACGCTTTATGATCCAAGTTTTTATGATGTTGGAATAACTGATGACAGTTCACGCTTACTTAATTAAAGAACAACACAGAACATGATCAAATAAGAAAAGTGAAACCGACGGTTCTGACAGGTATGCCTGCCTTTATTATGACGACGGGTCAATGCTTTATGTGAGCTGCTCCTGTAGATGATGCTCTAGAGCTGCTTTGTGAGTACTTCGTGATCCTGTGAGCTTATATTGTAGCTGCTCCTTCGTGGAGCGATACGTTCTTTTTTTAGCGTGATCCTGTGAGAGCTATGTTCTTTGATTGCGTGCCCTTGTTCGGGTAATGCTCCTGATTTACTATGATATATATTCTGGTAGGAGACGTCCTACGTAATTGCTGCATTTTTACATTGTCAGCTAACTCTCGATAAAATGATAATAAAAATGGAGATACAATGAAATGTTATATAAGATTTATAATAATGTTTTTATGTTTTACTTGTATACTTATATTCTGTTCACATGCTTCATTGTTCTTGATTATATTCTTAGAAATGTTTTATGAAATGATTTCAAAACGGTTTTACTTTGATGCTAACAGATTCTCTCCCTTTTTTCAAACTAAACGAATCTTGAAATGAATTCTTACGTTGTTAGGGTAGTATGCTTCACTGCATGTCTCGGCTCGATGTTTTGCGTTTGGTTTTACAGCGTCACCGCAAGGGTGCCACGGGCATGGCATTAGTGTGAGGCGAACAAGTTAGATCGACGCTTTTTCAATTCAACTACAGCTATCAAGTCCTAACTCTCTACTAACGTTGTACTAACTCGTTTTAAGCTTCATTGAATTACTATGGACTTTACCATGCACTTTTCATTTATTTATCACAAGACTTATGTTTTATTCAATCCTCAAAGTTTACAGTTATTTATATGCGCCTTGCGTTTCTCATGGGAACGCGGCCATGTCCCGCTCCCGGGGATAATCTAGGATTTCGCTGCTGCTAGATTAAGCGTTAAATCAACTTAATACAACGGTTAAAGTCGGCTGGCGTGACACTGGAAATGTGGAATTTTTAGTACTGAGATCTAGTACTTTGTATGCTTTCTATCCTAATTGGATACTTTGGCAAAATGAAGGAGAAGCCTTGGTTCAACATGTTACTCTATTTATTTAGAGTTGAAAATATAAACAAGAAAGCATCCAAGCCTCTTAGATAGTCGTATGATTACGGTTTCGACCAATAAATAACTTCTCATATCGACATGGCGCGGAAATCAGATCATGGGCGCTGGAGCGGGCGATCCGTCTCCGCCAACTTTTATTTTCTATAAAAGAATTCGTTTATCAAAATGATTATACATGTAGTTTAAAAAAATAGGTGAATTATATGTCCAGACCCCGTTCAAATGTGCTCACATTTTTCGTTAGGTCCTCCCTTAATAGAATCCCTAGTTGGGTTGCAGAGTTCTATGCATTGAATAGTGGACAGGAGTCTTGAAAATAGTAAGGGTTTTGATATTTAGGGTGGGGTATTCCTAGGTGGAATGAGTGTAAATAAAAGGAAAATAACATCACATCCTTCGTAATTATAATTTTTATTTAAAATGTAATGCTGGCTATATATATTTGTCCCACCAACAAACCATAGAGGTTGAACTATTAGTTAAAGAAAGTTATGTTATGATTTGCCCAAAAAAAAAAAGGTAAAGAACAAAGTAAAGTTTGCTCTAATGGACGGGCTTTCTAAGAAATGATGTGAGATATGTGAATCAAAACTCTTTTAAAATTATTAGAAACCTATTATCCTATTGTACGATGCTGATCAATTGTATCTTTCTTTAAGTCTAAACTTTATACATGCTTGGCAAATGTCAAACACTTACACAGATGCAAGTATGAAAATGAAAAGCGGAGTAGGGAACCTAACTACTTTACTCTCACCAAATATCTCCCATTTGGACCATTTACTTTTCTTTTCTAAACTCTCAGCTACTTGTCGTCCTCTCAGCAAACCCTAAACACAACTCGTATATATCTGTGTTGTCATCGTTTTATAAGGAATCATAAAAATTACAATAAACTACAAATATGATAAAACATTTGTATCGCTACTTCTCATTTATATTCTTAATTTCGTAAACTTTTGGTACTTCCACAAAAACAAAACGTAGAGAGCATAATGATTATAAAGTCTTGTACGCCTATTAAAAGGTATTAAAGTGAGTCATGGAATGGTGCTTATAACGATATGACAATTGTCATATCAACCCTATAATTGTTATCTAACTAATATGATATACATGTTTATACCCACACAAATATGTTTTATCACCATATAATTTTATAATCAAACATTTCATCCTAATCGTGAGCTATGCCTAGATCGTCAACACTCTTTATTGATAAGATACGATAATTTTTTGACTGGTTTATAAGCTCTACATTTTAAGTTTTCCTTATATACTACTTCTTTCACCTTTTTTTGAATCTTCAAATTTTGGTTAAGTGTTTTTTTAAACTTTTTTACTTTTAGAGATGGTTTTTGTAAAATAAAGAAAAATTGGTAGTTAAAATCGTTTTTTGGTGATTATTGATCGAGGGCAAACTTTCCTAACAGTTTTATTGTAAAATTAATGTAATGAGGGAGTGGTATAATGACCCTAATAATGGTGATACGCTCCCAGCTAATAAAATCGTGGATTCAAATCAGTATGAACATGTTGGATATAACATGGACACATGAGGGAAGACAGACAATACTAATAGCTCTTGACATGACTTTCTAGATCTCACGCAACGGAAACGTGTTAATTATGTGACAGATTTGTTGAACTCACTTGTGCGGGTTAGATATCGACATACATCAATTTGAAAACGGTTATAAACCTTTTAATGTTGAACAATATATCAAGCTATGATCCTACCATTGAAAGCTCTTAAACCACGCTTTCACCTCCAATTTGAATTAGTTGTATGCTTAATTAAATTAAAGTTGACCTTAACACTAACACTTCGTTCTCCTTACAAAGAAACCAGTTATTCCCAATTGTTTTGTCGATTATTTACCGAGTCATATGTAACATTATTGGGAGAAAAGACAATGAGTCAGAAAGTTTTCTTGATTTACATTCTTACAAAAGTAGCAGTATATATAGAATTAGATTCGATTCGTTCTTCAACATAGACCAGTACACAAATTAGTTTTGGAGTTAGTTAAGATTATCCATATACCCTGTAAAAAGTCAGTTCAGAAATTGGAAACTGGCTTCCTCTCATCTCTCTCTCTCTCTCTCTCATCTGGTCTCTAGTCTGCCTCCAATCATCAACCCATACAGCCCAACACCACCGTATCCCTCCTCACAACCACGACGTAAACAATCCCCGTGTCGTCTCCGCGCCAATCGCCGCCGCCAATAAACAGAAATCCATCTTGGACAAAATGGCAGAGCTTCCAGTCGTTCAGATGACGTCATTTTTAATGTGATACTTCCACGACTTCCCGCAAAAGCCTTTGAGATTCAAAATGCGTATCTCGTCAATGGAACATGATCATCTCAACCCCGGATTCGCCAAAACCCACGTTAACCACCCCATCTCATGGTCCAACTACCTCTGTTTTGCTGTCAACGAAACTGGGAATTTCAACGCTGCTTGTTATGGATTAGTGTCCACATAATCTTCTTGATTTCAATGCTCTTATGGTGATGATACTATCTTCTTGATTTTGAAATGCTCTTAATGGTGATGAATTCATTATCTTCCTGCTCATAGATTCGAATCGAATTTTGATAACCCTCTTATGTATATTGGGCTGCTTCTTGTAATGGCTTAGCCCTTTGATTACTAGTTTTGCTACTGCGAACACAATCATCGTCGATTCTTCCTTACCATGAGTTCCAAATATGCGGTGTATATAAAATCCCTTCTTCTAATCACGGTTTTCTTGAGATTCAGGCAACCTCCTCAAGAATTTCGCCCGTACTGTATTCGCTCTGTATCCGCATAGAATAATTAGACTAGCTGTGATGATTATAGCTTAATTTCGGGTTTTGGTTACGCTTCATACCGTGATGATTATACAATTGTTGCTATTGCTTTCCAATGGAAAAGGGGTTGTTCGAGATACTCGTCTATGTTTAGTTCATTAAAGGGCTCGGACAATGGATGCCGGCGAAGATTCAGGTTATGATTGAGTGCATAGGGCCTCGCTAACGTTTCACGAAATCTGGTCTGTAAACGCTGGCACATTGGTGAACGAAACTTGCATATTGGAGTGTTACAGTAAGCCAATGGGCATAAATAAAATGCATTGCTACATCTTGATTTGAAAGATAGCAAGGAGAGATGACGTTTGTGGCGTTTGCCATTATGCCGATTCGGAGGGTTCCAATATTTACTACGAAAACTCTTTTGGTTTGTTGTAGTGCGCGGCTGCATTGTGCGCTTAGGGCAACTATGATTATAACTTACATAGAGATTGTGGATGTTGTAAGATAATATGGATGCAATGATCATGGACTCGCATTGTCCGCTTTCGGCTCGGTGTTCATTGGCGCATCTCTGTACTCTGAATTGAGCAACTCAGGACTTAGTTTAACATTAGGTGACATCCCGGAGGTGATGTGTACCGATTCAGCGTGATATCCGCTCAAATATGGTAAGCATCACTGGGTTTGAAATCAATCATCGAGCAGTGAATTAATTTTTCAATGGCTCTGTAATCACACTCTATGCGTAACCTTGGAGCCAGAAGAATAGACGGTAATGCAACTATGCAAGTGGGTTTGTATTGTGATGATTGTTGTTCGTGTTGATTAAATCGATTTACTGTAATTACATGTAAGCCATTTTCTTGATTTTCTGCTGTCATGATCGAACGTGTAATGAATTTGACCTGAGTTGTGGTTTTTGAATTGGGTTTATGATAAGAGTCATTTGTTTCTGCAATCGTGTTATTGCGATGATATGATCTGATCACAAGTTGCAGTTTGTTCAATCTAATGGAAGAAGAAATTGAAATGTAAGAGAATGTTGAAGATGAGTAGAAATGGCATTGAAGTGTTGTACTGCAGAATGCGGGGCGCCAGAATTCATGGCTTGGCGCCATTTGATTCTGGAAATCAAGCTGAAGAAGAAACCTGCAGGGGGGTGTGCGTGGGCGCCATGTGGGTGGCGCCGCCATCCTGGTGGGCGCGGCGCCATGTGGGTGGCGGCCCGCCATCTGCTTCTGCCTCTTTTTGTGCGGTTTTCTTGTCTTTAGCGGTGGAAGCGTGCCTTTATTAAATGACTTCTTTTGCTTTCTCTTTCATCAGTTTTTATACCAAACATCTTGAACCTCTCAACTCTCTCAAAACTCTCTAAACTAGGTTTAAGCATAGATTTGAGGTGTAGCTTGCAATTTATATTACAATTGAAGCTTGTGTATGAGATTTCTTCATTCATCAATTAATCAAAGTGCATCAAAGGTGGGTTTTTCTCGCACGGTTCTCGGGTTTCCCACGGTTACTCTCTATCTCACTAAAATCTCTTTAATTTCTTCAAATTTACTTGGTTGCTCTTGTTATTGATTGTTTTGCATAAGTATTGGCTTATTCTTGTTGTTTTGGGTTTGTTCTATGCATGCTTCGAGCCTCCTGCATGACTTGTTTACTTGCCATAACAAATTGGTATCAGGCGAGGTTAATCTTTGGTGGTTTTGTGGCTTAGTATTCTTGAGTTCATTTGTAGTTTGGAGTAAAAACTCAAGTTTCTTGCTTTAGGTGTATCTGGAGGTTGAATTGATTGATTGTAATTTGAAACCTTGATTGTCAAAAACCCTAAATTAAGATGGAAGAGAACAATTGAAAATTGAGAAGTTTGATGGCAAAGACTTTAGTTTTTGGAAGATGCAATAGTAGACTATTTGTATCAAAAGGGTCTTCACTTACCTCTCGATGGAAGAGGCCGGATAGTATGAAAAAAGGAGGATTGGAGAGTGCTAGATAGACAAGCACTTGAGTGATAGGTTAACTTTAAGCAAGAGTGGTTGCTTATGGAGTAAGAGACAATAACTACACGGAGGAGTGCTTAGCACCTTATCGAACATGTATGAGAAGCCTTCCGCTATCAATAAGGTGTTCTTGATGCGTCGGTTGTTTGAAGTCCGGATGAATGATGGTGGTTCGGCGCCGAACACATAATGAGATTAGATTCGATTCTATCCCAACTATCATCGGTCGCATAATAGTATTGAGGAGATGAGGTAAGTCCTTGATTTTTGCTTTCTTCGTTGCCTAGGTCGTGATGGTGGTTTCCGCTATAGAACTCTTCGGGAAAGAAAAGTTGAGATGTGAGACGTGAGAGACTTGATCTAAGGAAGCTGAGAAGGAATAGGTCGGTGTGAATCGTCTAGTGGTGCTTATTCTGCTGAGGGGGAACGAGGAAGACAAGCAAAAGGAGTCAAGGGGGTCGTCGAGAGAGTAAGGGGAGGAGTAAATCGAGGTCAAATCTGAATAGTGTGTTGAATTGTGGTACAAAGGGGCATACCAAGAGGGAATTTCCTAATCCCAAGAAAGAAGGGTGGCTCGCGGCAACACAACAAGGAAGCGGGTCTTCAGTGTTAATGCTGCTTCGAGTGGTGATTCGGGTTGATGATGTTTGTTCTTAGCGTTGGATAGTCCAGTTGAAAATTGGATACTTGATCGGGTGGTTCGTTTCATTCTTCTCCGTGCAAGGAGTATTTTCCAAACTTTCAAAGTGGGAGCTTTGGAAGGGTTTATCTTGCGGATGGGCAATCTTTAGACATTGAGGGAAGGAGATGACGATCAACTCTCAAGTGAGATTATCATGAAGCTATGAAACGGGATAGGCATTCCGGGCTCAAAGGAAAAATCTGATTTACGGTGGGTCAATTAGACTCAAGCAGTTATAAGGTCATGTTTTGTGAGGAAAGTTGGAAAGGTTGTCCAGGAAGCAGTGAAAAAAAACAACATGGTGGTTGCTAAGGTGCTATAAATTGAAGTGACGTCAACAATGGTGGTGACACACTGCAGATTGTGACTACGCAAGGCCCAACTATGCAAGCTCGGCTTGGTCACATATGTAGAAAGGATGAATGCTAGCTTCAAAGGGAAATTGTCGGGGTTGAAATTCGATCGCATGGATTTTTGTAGGACTTGTGTCTTCGCAAACAGAAGAAAGTTTCGTTTACAAAACCACGGTCCTTGAGAAGGAGAAGCTAGAGTTAGTGCACTGATGTGTGGGGTCCATACCCCAGTACATCCTTGGCGGTTCTCACATATTTTGTCAACCTTCATTGATGACTCAAAGACAGGAAAGTATGGTTTACTTCATGAAGCACAAAGTCGGATGTGTTTGACAAGTTCAAGACTGGAAGGCGAGGTTGAGAATGCTTGGGATGAAGATCAAGACGATCAAGCTCGATAATGGAGGGTGGTATGAGTTGCAGCTACATTGATATATGTAAGAACATGCATTTTTTGGAGAGGACGGTTCATGGCAAGCCTCGACAAAATGGGGTCGCTGAAAGGTGAATGAACGTTACTTGAAGGAGCAAGGTGTGAGGTTGTATGCGGGTCTACCTAATGTTTTTGGGCGGATGCAGTTAAGCTAATGTGCGGTTTATTTTGATAAATCGTAGTCCCTCGTGCCATTGATTTCTCAATTTCCGTGGGAAAAGTGAGTAGTGGAAGGGGTTCTTACTCTCATTTGAAGACTTCGGAGTGTAGCCTTTGCAAAAAATCCGGAAGAAGACAAGCTTGATCCAACAAAGGCCATTAAATGCTACTTCATTGGGTTATGGTGATGCGAAATACGTTATAGGGTTGGGATCCTAAGGCCGGAAGGTCCATAGGCATTTGTGACATACCTTTGATGAGAACTCATCATGTTATAAAGACAATTTGGTGGGAAATCTTCAGACACAGCTTCATTGGAGCATGAGAAGGAGTTCGTTGAGCTAGAAAGTCGCATGCTAGAATTGTGGGAAGCACAAGAAGAAGTACTTGATGTTCCAACTCAGCAACTTCTCCTCAACAACGGGATCTCTCCGGTGGTTCGAGCTTGGGTGATTCAGAAGAAGAAGATGAGAGGTTCGTGGATGAACACATTGTTATTACCAATAAGAAGTCACTCAAGGGTCACAATAGGGCCATCCAAATATAATAACTTTCTCATTTCGGCAAACTATCTTGTTTTGAAGATCGGGTGGAGCCGGCGAAGTGTTAATGTTGAGTGCAACATAGTTTGAGTTGAATCTCAGATTTAGTCGGGGCATCATGAGTGAGAAATGAGCTCCATTGGGAAAAAGAACGACACTTGGTGTTAGTTGATTTGCCAAAGGGCAAGAGGCCGCTAAGTGCAAATGAGATCTTTCGAAAAGAAGATGAACCGGATGGTGATGTTCGGTACACAGCTAGGCTGTAGTAAGGGTTTTCTCTCAGAGGAGAGGCATGATTTTCACGATGATCTTTGCTCCGGTGGTGAGCTCTCTTCTATAAGGTATGCCTACTTGCAACCGTGATCTGCTCGAGACACACTGTTCCTTGAGCAGATGGATGGTAAAGGACGGCATTTCTTACACATAGGGCATTTGGTCCTCCGGAGAGGATTCTACATGAAGACGAAGGCGTCTCAAGATCGGAAAGGAAGACGCATTGGTGTGCAACTGAAACGGAGTCTCCTATATGGTTGAACAAGCTCCGAGACAAGGTACTAAAGACAGTTTGACATATTTATGCTTAGCAATGGGTTGTGGAGGACAGATGGCGTCATTGTTTGTAACTTTCAAAGGTATGAGGATGGTTGTTATCTATTTACTTTTGTATGTAGATGGATATGCTATTGCGGTCATAGCATGAAACATGTCAATGGTTTAAAGAAAATTGTCATTGAGATTTGGAGATGAAAGACTGGGTGAGGCGAAGCAATATCTTGGCATGAGAATTTTAGGGACATTCATTGGGTATTGAGTTGTCTCAGGAGGAATATGTTAAGAAGGTGGCTATGCCGGTTCACAGTGGTTGATGCAAAGCCTCGCTTCACCGTCTTTTCATCGGATGTCAAATTTGACCAAGGAGGTTGCCCAAAGACTAAGGTGGAAAAGGGAAAGGATGTCTGTCTTTCTCTTATTCTACGGCCAGTAACGGAAGCCATGATGTTGCACTATGGTGTGCACGAGCCCGACATGCACAAGCGAGTGGGGAGTTTGTGAGTAGTTTATGTCAAATCCGGGTAGAGGAGCTTGAAAGGAGGCTGTTGAAATGGCTTCTTATTAGAGGTATCTCAAGGTACTTAACGGTACTGGCTCTCTGCACAAAAGAGAATGAGTGTTGTTCTAAAGTTTTGTTGATGCTTGATTCTGGGGATGCTTGATTCGAGCAGAGCACTTGGGGTATTAGTGCTTTGCATGGAGCGGACAGCTATTATATGGTTAACGCCTAAGCTATAGAAAAGAAAAAAAAAAAAAAAAAAAAAAAAAAGGAAAAAAAACAAATAAAAAACATAAAGAAAAAAAAAAAGGAAAAAAAAATAAAAAGGAAAATAAAATGCAAAAAAAAAAAAAAAACAAAAAAAAAAGTAAAGAATAAAAAAAAAAAATAAAAAAAATGCTGTGTCTCCATGTCTACGACTGAGCGGAGTATGTTGCAATTGCAGAGGCAGGTAAGGAGATGCATGGCTCAAAGGATTCCCCTATATGAGATGGGTTTTCAAAAAATGTTGATGTGTGTTGTATTTAGTTTGGGATTAAGGGCCCAAAAAAGTTGGCAGGCCTGCCAATTCGAGCTAAAATCCGATGTATTTCAACTATTCCGGACCAATAATAAGCGGCTTATCATTACACTAGGAGTTAGTGGATCGATCTGGTAACGATGTGTTTTGAAGAAAATTGCCGCGTGAGGCAAAATCCGGCTGACTCCATTTGCTCACAAGGTAGACTAAGTGAAATATTGGAGGTATAATGCGACACTCAAATTGGTACTCGATGATTGATGCCTTTGAATTGTTTTTGCCTTTGATTGGTTTGATGATTGATAGGTTGGTGTATATGTATTGTACATTAATGTTGTATTTTCATGTGCTGTTAGCCTGTTGTTTCTCCATTTGTTTTTTATCTATATATCTCAACGTTGGAGATGAAAGGTAAAGAAATTGGTTGGAGATGAGTAGAATGGCATTGAAGTGTTGTACTGCAGAATGCGGGGGCCAGATTCATGCTTTGGCGCCATTTGATTCTGGAAATTCAAGCTGAGAAGAAAAACCTGCGGGGGGGTGCGTGCGCCATGTGAAGGTGCGCGGCCCGCCATTCCTGGGGCGGCGCCAAGTGGCGTGGGACCCGCGATCTGCTTCTGCTCTTTTGTAGAGGTTTGCTCTGTTTTAGCCGGTGGAAGCGGTGCCGTTTATTTAAAAGGGTGACTTCTTGTTGACTTCTCTCTTCATCAGTTTTTTATCACACATGCTTAGATCTCTGGCAAACTCTCTCAAACTTGCAAAACTAGGTGTTTAGCATAGATTTGAGGTTAGCTTTGCAATTTATACAATTGAAGCTTGTGTATGAGATTGTTCTTCATTCATCAATTAATCAAAGTGCATCAAAGGTGGGTTTTTCTCCCGGTTCTCGGGTTTCCCACGGTAACTCTATCTCACTAAAATCTCTTTAATTTCTTCAAATTTACTTGGTTGCTCTTGTTATTGATTGTTCTTGCATAAGTATTGGATTATTCTTGTTGTTTGGGTTTGTTCTTGCTTGCTTCGACTTGTTTGGACTTGTTTACTTGCCATAACATAAATAACTCAAACAATACATTTGTTCCTTTAATTTGTTTTGCATGATTTTCCTTGTATAACACAAAGTCGAATAATTGCACTCTTTTATCCTTCCTATTGTAGATGTATACTTGGTATAATAGAGTTCATGTTATAGTGTTACTGGTGTTACACATTGCATTTAATTACACAAGGTATAATCTGAGACCGTCCCATACTCGTGTTCAATTGTCCAAGCCATCCTGGCCTCCAGAGTCCACCCTTCATAGATGCTGGTTGTAGCTGCTAAGGTCAGTGCCTGCATTGTTTCGTAGTTTACCAGAACTCATAGACATGTTCGACAAATTCATAGTACTTATCCCCCTTTTGATATGTACTAATTTACTAAACCATATACTTCAGTAGTGATACTTTACCATGTTATATTGTATGCTGTAAAACTATCATATCCTAATTTTCACTAGTAGGAGTGTAGGACTCTTTTATAAACTTGTAATACGTTATTTTTCCTATAGGGTACACAAATTTTCTACTTATTACTAGAGAGTTAGATATCTAACCGTTAAATAAATAGCCCTTTTCATTTTTAATTTCCCGCTTTTGAAACCTTGTCGAGCTAGTACTCCTAAACTGCTGTAAGGACCAACCATATATTGTCTCAGCACCAATAAAGGTAAACAATACTGGCTGCCAAGAAGCTGTTGAGTTCAGTTGGATTTGTTATACTAAATTGAATGTTAAACATTTACATTTCAGTACACGTTCCTGAACACCGGCAAGTCGGAATACACTAAAAATGGAACCGGATAATGAGAAGGAGAGGTTCACCATGATGGGGTACTCATACCCTAACTACTTATTCATCCCCTCCCTAAGTACGGAGTACTTATTTGAGTACAAAATTAACAATCATGTATTGCCGATAATATAATGTAAACTTGTAAACTATCACCACCTCAAAAATAAAATAAAATAAATTATTGCATTCAAAAAGGTTGTTAATTTAGGGTTCGTTCAATATTGATGTGGTTTTTTGTTTTTGGGTTTTTTATTCTTCAAAATCATCTATCAATTTATCTACTCTATTCTATAAACTAATATTAAAGCAAATCCATCTCCCAAATTTCCTTTTCCCCCTCAAACACACTTTATTAATTATTGCATAAAAATGTTAAAAAATATTAATAATGAAGGTTAATAAATGTGTTTTTAAGTAAAATTTTATATATTTATTAATTCATACTCCCTCCGTTTTTTATTACTAGCTTTTCTTTGCACGCTATGCGTGATTAAATTTTACGAAAAAAATTAAAATTGTTACTTTCCACTCAAATTTTTTTTTTTTGGAAAAAAATGTTATATTTAGTTTTTAAATATCTTATAAATTGTTGTAATAGCATCAATTTAAATTTTGATCTTTTTTTTATCTTAATAATTCTTCTTTAAGCATGCATATATTTATGTTAGTTTATACTCCCTCTGTTTTTATATACTTGCAGTCTTGCACCATATACCATTATGAATATATCAAATTACTTGCACCATTTCTATTTTAAGCATGTACACCTCATTAAACATTTAATAACATATTCTTAAATTGAAGAAAAAACCTTGAATTACATTTATTATCTTTTTTACTTTCAATTTCATCGATACAAATATTCACCACTTGCAACTTTGAATTAAATTTTCCCCAACTTGCACATAACTTCATTATCATCAATAATCTTCTAAAATACTGTAAAACTTGCTACGGTGCAAATAAAAAAACTGGAGGGAGTATTTGAACTGTATTTATGTTAGTTTATATGTACATTTCAAATTAGGAAAATAATTGATTGAGGAAAAATCAATATAGGCAATTCAATAATTATTGAAAATGTATTTAAGTCTATATGTATATATATATAGGGGACACCATAGCTCCCATTGACTTATATACTTGACATATGTTCCATATAAATTTGACACGTTATTTAATTAAGAGTTGGTTGAATCAAATGTAACAAATAAAAAAAATGACTTGGGAATAGAACAACTACTTAAAAAGTTAAAAACGTCAAAATGAAAAGTATAGTGTCAAAACATAAATGTAAAAACCTCGTTAAACCTCTTTCTTCCCCAAAACCAATTCGACTGCCAGTGCCATAGCCGCCATGACTCTGCTMGAGCAAATCCTCAAAGCTTCAGCAAACCCACAATCAAATGACGAGCCTCTCGATTATCCATTTACCCTCACCACTCAATCCATCATCCCTAATCTCAAACCTCCCTCAGAAAACCCCTTTGCTCCTCTTCAACCTCTCACCGGTTTCCAAATCTCCCAATCGGATTCTGACTTAATCGCTGCAAGTTCCGATTTTTACAAGAAACTCAAGCGCAAGCTCAAATCCCCTCAATCGCTAACCTCTAATTCCTTCATTAAGACGGTGAATTCCTACTTTGAGCGGATTGGGGAGATTAAGCTTGGGGGGTTAGATGGGTTGGTGGCGAAAGGGGGTGATTCGGATGAAGGGTATTGCTGTAAATTGGTCGAAAAGCTTGGGTCTTTTGCGGGGAGGGATGTTATGGGGTTGCTGATTGAGGGTTGTGTTTTGCTGGGTGATTGGAGGGTTTTGGAAACCCTAATTGTTAACAAGCTTGTTGTTGATAATGGGGTTCGTTCTGATTTGCTGTATCGTTTGGTTTCTAAGGGGAAGTGTGATTTGGTGTGTTTGTGTTTGAGGCATTTTGGTGATTTGGAGGCGTTGGATTTGGGTAGGGTTTTGAAGTGCTTTCTTTCGCCTTCGAAAGACGGGTGTTCGAGTATGGTTAGTGTTAGGGATGAGTGGGAAAGAGATGCTACTAGTGCAATTGATAAAGTCAGTGAGAAGAAGTCCAATGGGAAGAAATTCGGGTTGGCAAAGGAGGCTGCATTGTTGCTTATGGTTGCCTATGATCAGTTTTCGCCCTCGGAGCTGTGTTTGCATTTTGTGTTGTCGTCTTCGAATGTGGATGAAGTAGTGTTTTCCAGTGCAGTGAGTAAGCTCAATGCAGGGGAAATGCTAGGGTTTATTAAGTATTTGGGGAAGTGGCTGAGAAAGTATGAGAGGTTTCCTCAGGTCGGTCCGTGTCCTAAGGCCGCGGCTAAATTGGGATTGTCTATGTGCCAATGGGTGCCGAGGCTTGAAGATGTTGTCAAGGCTCTTGGGTTGGTTGTGGACGAGCATTTTTCTTCACTGGCTCTGCATTCGGAGTTTCACGAGGAGCTGAAAGCGGTTAATGGGGTAGTCAGCTCTTTGGTTTCGGAAGGGAGATTGTGTTGTTCTGTGGCGAATGTGATTGAAAGTTTGAAACCGGAAATTGGAGGTGCGTAACTTGGATGAATTCCTTGGTTTGTCTTAGAAAAGAATTCCCAATTTTGATGTACACCAATGCAATGTTTCTTAGAATTTGCTAGTACTGTATGCGACGAATGCCTTGTTACCAAGTTAGTGTTTGGAAATTTCAATGCAATATCTAATTTACTTATCATTTGGTGCGTGTGATTTTGTGATTTATTCATTCATATATTAGACTATATATTAGACTATGCAGTAATGTTTACTCATTAGAATTTAAGCTATATATCCTAGTGTTAGTTGTTACCTAGAGGAGAGAAATGCAAATTTTACTGTCCTAGCATGATCAATTGATCATATTAATGTTTACTCATTTAAAGAGACTTTCAAAAGCAGGCATTTAAATTTAGAGCAGTGTTAATTACAAGTAATCTGAATTCTCTAGGAGTCTAGGTCACATGTGGGAAGCCATGAGGTTACTACAACCGTAGTGAACACCATTGCTCAGCTCGATCAAAGTTTGAAAGAGTTCTTAGGTAAAATCTCTGTTTCTATTTCAGATGTTGTTAGGCCTTTGATAGCAGTAGACATAGAAAGACACTACTATCGAGATGAGAGCAGACGACACATTACAGAAAAAGTTGTCGTAGTGAAGCTGTGTTTCGATAAAACTTGCTTGATCATCCAGCTGTTGCACATGAGAGAGCTTCCTCGTTCTCTTACCGAGTTCTTACAACTCCAAGAGCAATCGTTTGTCGGTGTTGGAATAAAGCAGTGCCTTGACGCACTGAGCAGAGATTATGGGATTAAGTGTAGGAACGCTACTGATTTGGGTCATCTGACTGCCACTTTTATGAATCATCCGACTGCCACTTTAATGAAGGATGAAACGTATAAATCGTGTGGTCTGCTGGATTTGGCTTATGAACTTAAGGCGATTTGTTCAATGCAGATAGGCAGGATTTTGCTATTGGGTAGCGGCGTAGCACAACAGCTTTAGGCAATTGGGGCGATATTAAATTATCTGAAGATCAGATTGATGCTGCTACTTGTGGTGCTTTCGTATGCTCCTGTGTTGGCGATCACTTGTTTAGATGGAGAGGATATGTCAGTTGCAAACCAAAATATGAATTTTGAAGAACACATTTATACAGTATCTTAACAATGATTATATCAGTGATGATTATTATGTGCTGTTTCTGACAATACCCTGATGTGCTGAGATAATTTCAGTCTGTTAAGTATTATTCAGCTTATATCATTTCAACTTTTATTTATATCTGATGGATTTTGGTTTTATAAATAACCTAACAGAGCAGATTACATCCATCTAATGGTTGCTCAGAAGCAGCAGACATAACATAAAGATTACCCGTAATAATCCATAATATAACATGTAAAAGCGATACTAATATATAGGCCCTCATGAGTCATGACCAGCATAAAACATCAGATATGTAGATGTTGTATCGATAATCAAGGCAAGGTGAAGTGATCAGAAATGTTTACAATACCCACTATACAAGTTGTTTCCTACATAGAAGCAAAGACAAACTCTCCAAGTAGCAGCTACAATTTGCTCTTTAGACAACTTCTGAACACTCCAGTCTGTAAGTGCTACTGCATCACAAACACTAAAAAACTCATTCTTATCAAATGCTTTACTTACATAACCAACCAAATCCACCAATGCATAGTTTCTCAACATCTTATTATGCCTCATAGTTGCAGCCAAGTCGCGTAAATCCACAGCATTCCTACACTTAATCCCATACATTGTCTCCAATGCCTCAAGGCAGTACCTAATCCCAACACCCACAAAGGTGAGCTCTTGGAGTTGGAGGAATTCCGAGAGAGAACGAACCATATCTGCATTCGTGTAGTAAAATTTCTCAACTATGAGGCAAGAGTTTCCACAACTTAACATCAGAGTACCCACCTTTTCAGAGATTGTGAAATTTGTGTTTGTAATAAAGTATGAGTGGTTCTTGATTTCAACCTTCTTCTGGATGTCGAGACCTACTATACGCCTTGCCCCATCTTGCCGGGCCTCTTGGACAGTAAACTCTCTTAGGTGTTGATCAAACTTATCTATAATGGTGTGTGGTTCGGGGCCGAAACTGATTATGTAGGTGTGATAACTACCTCTCCTATATGAACATTTTGTGTTTTGACATGTTAGAGAAGATTTTTGCAAGTTTAAAAGAGAATTTGCTAGGCTGATGATTTGCAAAATCTAATGGAGGACATTTATATACTGTCATGACAACTGAACAGTCTCATCTTATGGCCAATAATAAGTCTTGAAAATTGTGCCAAGATTTGGAAGTCGCTTAAATTCATAAAGTTCAGAGTACTTCAATTTGTATGAGTGGCAGCATTCTGTTTTCAATGACTCTTCTAATTCTATATTTCGTACGAGTACTTGCATACGGAGTAGTCCCTTCGTTGTCTACAGCCTAAGTGACTGATTATGTAAATTTGTGTCACTATTTCAGCTTTTGACAGACCTTTGATACAATTTAGATTGGTGCAAACATCAAGTTACTGATATAGTTGCCTCAGTGAAGCAGTTTCGATAAAACTTGCCTGATAATCCAGCCGTAGTCCAATGGAGATGCGCAAAATATTGCTTTTCCGTACTCCGTGTAGTTACAGAAGCAGATAGATAAATAATCCAAAACCAGAAATTGAAGTACAGTGTAAATTCCTTACTGAATGCTGACAAAATGCTTCATTGTGATGATTTTTGCGTTGTCTATTCTGACAAAATGCTCAATGTGCTGGTATTCAAATCATTAGTACTTGCTAGACTATTCATGTTAAGCAGGCTTTGCTTTCATGGATCAGATCAATTTTGATTTCATTTATTCATCTGTGTTTCATAAGATTAAATTTCAGGGAACTAAAACATCAAGACTTAATAATAGTACTACTAAAAGATTTATAGTCCACCAACCCACAATCATGAGAATGAATGTAAGCTTTTATAACCACCCCCGATTATTAGAAAGTTCTTGGCTAAAAAACAAGATAAGATGTAGGAGGCAGCTTCAATTTGCTGTTCTGATAACACAGTAGCACCCCAGTAAGTAAGAGCTACAGCAGGAGAACTATTCATCAACTTCATCTTCACTACTGAATTATGTTGAAAAAACACTCTCACCAAATCTAGCAGGCCATAATCTTTAAGTTTGCCTTCCTTTACAGGATGACTTGCTGCCAACTGACCTAAAACAACAGGAAGACTTGCTGCCAACTGACCTAAATCAACGGCATTCCTACACTTGATCCCGTAATTCATCTCCAATGCCTCCAGGCAGTGTTTAATCCCAACACCCGCAAAGGATATCCAATTGAGCTGAAGGAAGGCAGACAGAGAACAAGGAGCATCTTCAAGTTGGAGTAGTTGGATTATCAGGCAAGTGGTTTCATAACACAGATTCAATACGGCCACGTTTTCGACAACTTGGTTATTACCACAGCCGGCAACAGCACCAGGATAGGGTCTGCATTCTTTCTCTATGTCCAACCCTACAACACATTGACTATCAGTGTCAATGCAGTGGAGCAAATCCCTCAAGCTTTGATCGAGCTGAGCAATGGTGTTTATCACTGTGGTTTTGRTCACCACTCCCACTTTTACATTAATCTCATAYGTTGCTGACATGTTTTCTTATTTTTTTYAGAGCAAGTTGTGATTTGATGCATCCATTCCATTACATTTATAGGAAAGTTCAAACTATTTGGGTTCAATGAACTTGACCAGATCAGAAGTTAAATTAAATCAGCAACTGTAGGGCTACTCTCAATAATATTATTTCCTAGGAATTTATAGGTGTTTTTTGAATACCAAGAGGCACATACGTAAAYACTTGTAATCAAAGAAGACATAATGGTATGCTCTGAGTAAGGCCATCAACTTGCAGTATGCAACTATGCAGCAGATAATACAGTGTGCTGATTGTGCTCATTCCACCGTTCTACTAAGATTGCGAGCGATATTTTCATTTTGGGAGTCAAACTTTGTGATCTTTGATTGTAAAATTTGATGAACACAAAATTAAAAATATAATTGAACGAGGGAGTTCTATGTTACTTTGCTATAACTTGAAAGGACTATACTTTACAACAGATAAGACGCAAGTTTATTAGTGCTTATTGGAAAATGTATGGTAGTCCTTACAAATTCTTTCTACCGTTTGAAGTTAAGAATTTGTAAAGTTGTACTGTACATCGTATCGAAAGTTCAAATGCATAAATTCTTAAAACCAGTTGTATTTTAAAGTTGGTATTCATTACAAGAACTATCAATTCAACTTCCAAGACTGTTACCACCCTTTGAAAGTCCAGAATATCTAAAGTTGCACCATAAGTTCAGATCAAACGCATGAATTCTGAAATTTAAGTTGTTATAGATTAATTACTAGAACCATCAACTTCCAAGACTATGCTACTAATTGTCCGTTACACATCTTTATATCTTTATATATGTACTAAATAATCCCCGAGTATATGCTCGGTTTTCAAATAAAATATAAATTGCTCTAAACAAAATTAATACGAAGTATTTGATATCTTTTAATCGTCATTATTTAAAAATAAGGTTTTATTTTGACAAAAAATATTTTTAGAATTATAATGAATTAATAAATATATAAAATTTTACTCAAAAACACATTTAATAATCTTCATTAAATGTCTTTAATAGTGTGTTTGGGAGGTAAATTTAGGAGGGAAAATTTTGGGAGGTGGAGATTGTTTTAGTAGTAGTATATAGATGTCCACCTCGCTTTCCAGTAACCCAGAACTTTGAAAATAAATTTTTCTTAAAAAATCGGCGAGCATGGACAATATTCACAGGGTTAGAGTAGATGGTGAAATGGTCAATACCCACATAATCGCCATTGTTTCTGATGAAGTTGATGATCATCAATGGTGAAATAACCATGAAAAACTAATAACAAAACATTTTGAGAGAGAAAAGATAAGAGAGAATTTTTATTGAGAATTGAATGATTTACATAATGAACAAAATACAGAGTAAATGGTATTATATACCAAGCAACTCTAACAAACTAGCTTCTCCTGGAAGATACAATTCTAACAAACTCTAACAAATTCAGTTACAAAGTGTGTCAAACAAGCTGAGAGCTAGAGGGAAGGAGAGCAGAATGTCGAGGGCTATAGCATGTGTAAAAGTTTCAAATAAGGACCTCCATGCATGCCTGTTGTGCATGGGTTTGTGATGATTGTGCATGAGCTGATGACAGTGCATGAGCTCCAATACCCCCCCCCCCTTTCAAGCTAGGAGGTGGCTGAAAGATCACTCCTTGCTTGGAGAGCAGAAGATTATGATGAGGAGAAGGCAAAGCCTTTGTAAACACATCTGCAAGCTGAGCTTTTGTTGGCAAATAGGAGAGCTCCAATAGCCCTTCTAGAACTTTTTCTAGAGTGAAATGGCAGTCCAATTCAATATGCTTGGTTCTTTCATGGAAGACTGAATTCTTCCCAATATGTATGGCAGATTGATTGTCACAATAAAGCTTCACAGGCTTTAAATCTTGGGCTTTGAACTCTTGCGACAACCGGACAACCCAAGTTATAGTTACTTCAGAGGCTGCAGCTTCCATTGCCCTATATTCAGCTTCAGATGAAGATTTGGAAATTGTTGTTTGTTTCTTAGACTTCCAAGAAATGGGAGAATCTCCAAGTAATAGAACATAACCAGTGACAGACTTCCTAGAGTTAGGACAAGCTGCCCAATCTGAATCACTATATGCCTTCAATGAGAGTTGAGAAGAAGCCTTAAGCAGAATACCTTGACCCATAGTGCTGCTCACATATCTAATTAAGCACATGATGCAAAGCAAGCAAATAAGGAATCCTAGGCTGCTACATAAATTGACTTAATGTTTGTACAACAAAGGAGATGTCAGGCTTGGTATGAGTAAGGAAATTTAGCTTTCCAACAAGATTTCTATAATGAGTTGGATCAGAATAGAAATCTCCTTGATCTGAATACAACTTGAGATTAATTGGCAAAGGGCATTTTGCTGACTTAGAACAATCCAAGGAACACTCCTGTAACAACTCCTTGGTGAACTTCTTTTGTGTGAGCACCAATCCATGCTTCAAATGTGAGACCTCAATCCCCAAGAAATATGTGAGATTTCCTAGATCCTTGATGCTAAATACTTGATGCAAGTGGGATTTTAGATGCAAAAATTCCTCAAAATCATCACCAGTAACAATGATATCATCCACATATACTGCTGCTATAACCATACATTTGGGAGCAGTTTTGATGAATAATGAATAGTCATTCTTGGACTGAGAATAACCCTGTGCAATAAGCTCAGAATGCAGCTTAGCAAACCATTGTCTACTAGCCTGTTTAAGACCATATAGAGATTTCTGCAGCTTGCATACCAGATTGTTTGGATTAGGAATCCCTGGAGGCATTTTCATATAAGCTTCCTCCTTCAAGTCACCATGTAAAAAGGCATTATTGATGTCTAGCTGATGGATATTCCAACCTCTATGTGCTGCAACAGCCAAAAGACACCTGACAATGGTCATTTTGATCACAGGAGAGAAAGTCTCCTCATAATCCACACCATATTTTTGAGTGAAACCTTGAGCAACCAGCCTAGCTTTCAACCTTTAGAGTCCCATCAGCTTGAAGCTTCACTTTATACACCCATTTACACCCAACAGCCTTCTTTCCTGAAGGCAATGATGTTTCAATCCAAGTATTATTTGCTTTCAAAGCCTGTATCTCTTTGTTCATTGCATCCACCCATTCTGGATGTTGAGCAGCATCCAAGTAACTTGATGGTTCAACAAAATTAATGTTTTGTGTGATTAGGGCTTGTGAGGCACTTGGTAAAGCAGAGAAAGTAACAAGATTGCACCAATGATCTGAAACATTGCAGACATAATCTTGTAAATAAGAGGGTGGGTTATGATGTCTAGAAGATTGTCTGACTGGTGGTGGGATATTTTGTGATTGTATTTCAAGAGAACTAGTAGATTGAGAAGAGTTAGAGATGTGGTTTGTGGCAGAGATAGAATTTGTGGAACTTGAGGTGGCAGAGCTGGAAGGAGAACTAAGGGAAGTTGATTGAACATCAGGATCAATGGTAGTATTTTGTGTGGAATGAAGAAACTCGGGAATATCAGTATGTGTGGTAAAATTATACTGTGTTTGAGCAGGAAGAAAAATGG
Source organism: Bassia scoparia (assembly GCA_008642245.1). Classification (NCBI taxonomy): domain Eukaryota; kingdom Viridiplantae; phylum Streptophyta; class Magnoliopsida; order Caryophyllales; family Amaranthaceae; genus Bassia; species Bassia scoparia. Next base: position 100,161 of record SNQN01000792.1, on the reverse strand, counting down.
GATTTGTGTTTATGGCATTGTTTGGATTTGTGACAAAGTGAAAAGGAAGATGTCTCTCATGGAAGATAACATCTCTTGAGACAAAGATTTTCCTGGTGTGTAAATTTAGAACTTTGTAAGCTTTCTGGCCTGTTGGATAACCCAAGAAAACACAGGGTATTGCCCTAGCATCAAATTTGCCTCTGCTGGTTTTGAGTGTAGAAACATAACACAAGCAACCAAAAACCTTTAGATGATCTAGATTAGGATTAGCTCCATATAACACTTCATAGGGACTCTTAAAATCAACACTCCTCAAAGGCATTCTGTTTATCAAGTAAGCTGCACACAACAAACACTCTCCCCAATACTGCAAGGGAACATTTGATTGAAAGAAAAAGTGCCCTGGCTGTCTCCAAGAGATGCCTATGTTTTCTCTCAACTACACCATTCTGTTGTGGTGTTTCTGCACAAGACCTTTGATGATTTACCCCTTTGGATTTAAAAAATTCCTGCATTTTTCCTTCACATAACTCCTTGGCATTATCTGTTCTTATGGATTTGACAACTACACCAAACTGATTATGAATGTAAGTAAACAAATGTTGTATAATCTCAACTGCATCATTTTTATTTCTCATCAAAAAAACCCAAGTGTGTCTAGTACAATCATCCACAATGGTTAGAAACCAACTAAAGCCATCATGAGTAGGACATTTAAATTTGCCCCAAGTATCTACATGAAGAAGATCAAAAGGTTCTGAAGAAATACTAGACTGAACAGGAAAAGAAAGTTTAGTTTGCTTAGCTTTTGGACAAATCTGACAAATTGTGTCCAAGCTATTATTACAATCTAAATTTTGACTAACATGATGCAATTTATTGAAAGGAAGATGCCCAAATCTAAGATGCCAAAGCTTTGACTCCTCATAAGTGGCCAAGCAAGCTTGTTTAGAAACTTGATTAGGGTTTTCTGGAACATCAATGGTGAAATAACCATGAAAAACTAAGAACAAAACATTTTGAGAGAGAATAGATAAGATAGATTTTTTATTGAGAATTGAATGATTTACATACTGAACAAAATACAGAGTAAATGGTATTATATACCAAGAAACTCTAACAAACTAGCTTCTCCTAGAAGATACAATTCTAACAAACTCTAACAAATTCAGTTACAAAGTGTAACAAACAAGCTGAGAGCTAGAGGGAAGGAGAGCAGAATGTCGAGGGCTATAGCATGTGTAAAAGCTTCAAGTAAGGACCTCCATACATGCCTGATGTGCATGGGTTTGTGATGACTGTGCATGAGCTGATGACTGTGCATGAGCTCCAATAGTTTCTGAGCTTGATGAGGGCCTAAGTCGCTTGTTGAACATGGCACGACGTGAAGAGCTAATGCATGTCATAGGCCTCGACTTAGAAAAACAGTCACTGAGAAGGTTGCTGTACTAATGTTGTGTTGTGCTCACACCTGCTTGATCATCAAGCTTACACACCTCCGAATTCTTTGGATAATGCAGTCATTGAGAAGGTTGTTGTACTAATGTTGTGTTGTGCTTACACCTGCTTGATCATCAAGCTTTCCGGCATGATAAATTCCTCCGCATTTTGCACCATCTCAAAATTTCTCCAACTAGAAGAGCTCAAGTTTTTCAGGGTCAAGATGCAGTATTGCCTTGAGGCGTTGTTGGAGAAATCGTATGGGATCAAGTGTATGAATGCTTTTGAGTTAAACGATCTCGTGATGGCAACAAAAAATAATCAGGAACTCCTGAAGAATCATACACTGATAGATTTGGTTTACAAGAACACCAATGTACGACGTTACGTGGATATAGATTATGCAAGAAATGCTTATAAAGCTACTGCATTGTCAGAACAACAGATCAAAACTGCGGTGTTGCGCGCTTTCCTCTGCTTCTATATGAGTAACTACTATTGTGATGGGTGTGTCAAAACATCTAGCTTTGGGTATTAACTCTCAATCCCGGCCGGGTCATCTGCAACATCTGTAGTCCGATGAGACACGTGCTGGCGTGCTGCCTTGGCCTAGTTAAAGGGTCACCATCCCCTAAATTAATAATAAGTTTTAGAAGAAGAATGATGATATTTGTGATTGCTGTTTAGTGTTATGACTTCAAGTTTTTTTTTAATGCTCATGTTTAGACGAGAATAATGAACAATAGGTTTAATATGTTGGGAATAAGAATGCAGAAAATAAAAAAGAACGCTTAAGAGAATTATACTGCAAACTAATTCAATTAAAATGATAGAGTTATGCCTATAAATAGGCTACAAATTAAAGGGAATACCAACTATCTACAATTTAGGATATAACCACCCACTTAATAGAAGATTGTGCCCCACTACACTGATTAATACCCATCACTTCATACATATTTGACTAAATAAAATAACGTGAGCAGCTATTTAAAACTTAGCCACTACTCCATATTAATAGGAACTAATAAACTGCTATATTTTGAAGCATATCTTAACATAATGTTCAATGTAATGATTGCATCAATTTCTTTAATTTTGTTGATCGAAGGTTCAAGCTATGCAAATATGATTATATGAGCTTATTTGCAACTCATACGGCTTAGTAGATTACTGAAACCTTTTAACTTACCCATCCAACCAGATTTGGATAATACCCGTGCGATGCACGGTTTTTAAATGTATAAAATGTTTGGCAGAGATCAATTTGGAGTAGGAAAATATTTACGGTAATCATATCAATCCTCCCGTATAATCTTTTAACAAACAACCTCAGTTTGCTCTCAGAATTAAGCAACGACTGTAAGAGATTCAGCATTACAGAGTCAAAATTACTTTATAGATTCTGTTTGGCAGAGTACATACTATCAACTTCTGCAGATTGATAATGTTCCTGCACGTTCTATAACTTTTCATCAAAATTACATATGAAGTTCTTAACACTAAAATTAGTCCAAATATAGCAATTTTTTACTCTCTTCGTTCCTTGAAATTTCTACCATTTCCCTCATTTGGACGTTATTTGAAGTTCCTATCACTCTCAATTTATTCCATTTTAGGAATTTTATTTAATTGTGGTGGTCCACCATGTGGAACCCATCATACCACTTGCAATACACTCAAGTGTATTAAACAATGTATTTTTCTTTGTTTCTCTCTCCAATCTAAATCTACTTTTTAACCCCACTTCTCATATTATATTAGTTTCCATATTTTACACCCAAATAGTGTATGGTAGGAACTTCAAGGAACAGAGGGAGTAGTCTGTATTGTGTGATTTTATTATTGTTTTGTCAACAGTCTTTACACACATTCACAGGTTAAAATTGATCCATTTTTAAGGTTTGGTTAAGAGTACTTACAGTAGCAATGACAACAAAATATTCCATCCATAACACATTAACGGCAACAATTTGACATAAAACTAGATAAGTCCCGAGCAAATGATCGGTTTGTAAATGAATTATGAATTACTATTATATAAATCGAAATTTTGATCTACTTTATTTAAATTGTAAATATATTTAAAAGTTAGGTTTTGATTGTGATTATTTTTTTAATAGTTATAGGTTTTGTTTGTGATAAATTTTTTTAATAGTTATGTATCAATTACTAAATGTTTATACTTTATTTTATTTTCAAAGCTCATTTATTAATGTATATTCATTAATTATTTTTTACATTAATTATACAATTATTAATTAAAGGGTGTTTGGGAGGAAAAAATGGAAAGGTGGGGATTGTTTTAATAATATTACTAGATTAGCCCCGTGCGTTGCACGATTTATATAGTTTGTTTATTCAAAATGAAAAAGTAAAGGAAACATTACAATTTACAACCAAATAACGTACTCCGTAAGTTCCTTACACAATATTCAAAKTTCAAAATAAAACCGTTTAATAAGGTGTTTGTTATTTTACAACTTATAGCCGCTTAATGTTTAACAATAATCAAATCGTAGCAATATGAATAAATTCATATATCCATCGAAACCCGAATTCAAATTATTATATAATTCCAGATCAAATGCTTGATTTAAAAATAACTTTTGAATTACCCGAATTAAAACATAATGTTTAAAAATAAAAGTATTCAAAATTAGAGTTAAAATTTATATTTCCAAAACATATTTATTAACTTATAATCATTATTAATATTTTTTTTCATTTTTTATTCAATCATTAAATAAGGGGAAATGAGAGGGAAATTTGGGAGGGAAAAATAGAAGGGTGGGGATTGCTTCAGTATAGATATATATAGATATATAGATATAAAAGATTATATAAAAGATTATATAGATAAGGAGGAAAAAATGCCCAATTATTGTAGTTAATGCGTTATGAAGGGAGTATAATAGAAGGCCTCGAAAGGTTTAATTGGCTTTGAACAACGGTCTTTCAATTGAGGGTTGTCTCAAGAACAGATTGATGCTGCTACTATTGGTGCTTTCGTAAGCTCCCGTGTAGGCAATCACTTGTTTAGAGGTAGTGGATATACTATTATAGATATTAATGATTATTGTTCGCATGATTATTTTTAATCTCTTTAGTATGAGGCAATTGCAAACAAGTTGTGGTGAATTGGTGATAATTTTGTGCTGTTTAATGTCTATTCTGATGATACGTATGTGCTGTTACCTTTGAATTTTCAGTAAAATAAAATTTTCTAGTTTTCTACATCTAGCCATATGTATGTTTGAACTTTGTTTCAGTAATATAATATTCGCATTAGCCAGGCTTGGGATCTTTGAATCAGCAGCCTTAGTTTGCTCTCAAGTCTCTCAAATTGAATGAAATAACAATAATCTCTAGTACTGCACGTCTGCACCAATGCTAATCAACACAACCCAACAGAGCAGACCACATCCATCAGATCAAATGGTTAGCAGCAAGCAGAGGCTTTAGTCCGCTAGCCAATGAAGCAGCAACTCTCATACGTCATCATACCGTTATGCGTACTGAACATTTTTTATGCAAAACCATGAACTATCTCCAGGACAATAGATTAGAACGACTAGACTACTTATAACTGTGAACAGTATGTACAAAAGTAATGGCGTGAAGATTGTTGTTGTACTATAGTTAGAAAAGAGGGTGTAGGTTTGTGATAAAGTGATACATATACATTGCCTGTTGCACGATTTTGATCAAACAACGCTGTGACTTGTGAATATCCCTCACAAATTCGTTAGCAAAGGTAGTCATTGGTGCATAGTTGTCTGCAAGTCTTAAGCAAAGAACATGAACATCAAATATTTATGGCAATTTGCTTTGGTTTCTAACTTCATTCCCCAGATACCATTGAACTAGCTTCGGGCCGGGTTTGAATATGCAATATCGACGGGAAAAAAAAAACTCAGTATGATCATTTCATGTGTAGGCTGCAGAAGATTGAAACTTCACAACAGTGCTAATTATCAAACTGACAATTAATCGAAACGGGGATTCATACACTAACAACTTTCATCTGCCAACATACAGTAAGTAATTAATTGGAGTAAATGGAAAGGATTGGACATTTTGACTCGTCAATATCTACACAAACTTTTGCTATTCACTAGGATTATTCAGTTTTGAAAACCTAACAGTTTACTACTAATACACTGTATTGGAAACTTGCTTGATAATATCTTAATATTAATAAACACTGTTTCAAAGACTCTTTTAGAGTTCTAGTTATCCTAAAATTGACTCATTTTGGTGGTATGTTCATTGTTGATCTTGCACCCCTTCAACTAACCCTCCCACTACCAAATGTACCAATGCGCATACAACACGAAGTTGATGTGGGAGGCCGTGTGGTTACTACAACCGTAGTGAACACCATTGGACAACTTGATCAAAGTTTGAGGATACGCAACTGTACCGTTAATAGGGCTGGACACGGAGAAACACTACTATCGAGATGAGAGCAAACAAGCTAAGAAGTCACAGAAATTACCCATCACTTATATAATAGAGATTAGAACGAGATCTTTTTCGTACATTCCATAATACCTTTAGATATCTTCGGGAGATTGATGAGGAATTTCCCATCTCGAGGATATATACCTATTACTTTTCTATAATAAAATTGACATAATAGTTGTATTTTTCATGTATTTTAAAGAGGAGATTTAACAATGCGCACGAGTAAATTAATCACTTTTCTGCTTATGGGAAGATGTATGATTGCCCTTGCCTATTCTTACAACCGTTTGAAGTCAGGAATTTGTAAAGTTGTACTGTATCACAAGTTCAATTTCATAAATTCTTGGAAACCAGTTGAATTTTAAAATTGGTATTCATTACAAGAACTATCAACTTCCAAGACTGCTAATCAACCACATGAAGTAAATTGAAATTAAATTTATTCCTGAACTTCTCAGTTTCCCCACCAGTTGTAAACTCTATATAAACACAACCATTCATCTCCAATGTTGTAACGGAAGCGCCGAAAATTAACAAACTACAAAAAATAAACAAATAAGATAACACCAATAACACACAAAGATTTAACGAGGTTCACTATCAATGCGATAGCTACGTCCTCCTGGCCGGTACGAATATGTTTACTATGGAGATTCAAATGGAATACAATTGAGAGACTGGTAATTCTCCCAAGAATTCACTCTCTAATACTCTCAATGTGTTTTCCTCACAAAAGTGGCTTGAATAACTAATCGAATGAATAAACAATTTAACCCCTAACCATGCTATTTATAGGAGTACAAAAGATACTATGGACGTATATAGATAATATACGGAGGATTGCCGAACAAGAAACCCAAAACAATAGAATATAGATATATCTATATCTATATTTTCTATATTATATTATATCCAAGAGGCGTAGTATATAAGATATATCTTTCCTAAAAGCTTGCCAAACAACTCATACTATATATTTCTCTGCCAAAAAACGCATCTTGAACGCCTGAATCTACTGCGTATAAACATCGTATGACTTGATTAATACAAGTCACACCAAAAATTCCCACAATTCTCGTCCCTTGACATTGTATTTATCAATTACACGCATAGCCAAGTCCAAAACACCAAAGACAACAACGCAACCAAACCAACCAAAAATACGAAACGTAGTATACAAGTCACACTCGATAATCACCACAAACCTCCACCTTGACTTGAATTCACCTATACCTGCCAAAGCCCCAACAAACAACAATCCAACTACAATGCCAACCAAAATCACGTGGCGAAGGATTGCTCCACCTTGAGGCACATTGTGAACCGTAGGTATCAAATTAGAACAAAATCGTTCAACAAGTTCAAGCAACAAAGAACTTGCGAACCAAATTCAAATGGAACGACACAAATGTGTTTAGTCCTATCAAACAAACTGATCAATTGCAAGAAATCGCATTCAACTATCTCCAAATCAGATCACGATCAACATGAAGCCCAAACCATCAGCAAAAGACTCAGCACCATTTTACAACCAAGAAGTGTATACCAAACCATGTCACAAGCCTTCTATTCAAACATTGCAAAATCAGAAACCAAAATAACCAACACGCAAATCAAATTCTTCATTCCCATCAATGAGCTAAAAACTGTCGTTCCAACAAAATTAGCGAACAAATCGCCCCACAATCCGTTGGTGGATGCTCCTTCTAGGTCCGGACAAGAACCTACCAATAGCAATCAAAATGTACATAAGCAAATCTAGTGCACAACAAAGCAAACATCGCCTAGCAAACCAAACCAAGAACGGCTCTCTTCCAAACATTCGACATCCCTTTCTGGCTGCATAACATGTCAACAACAACCAAAAACATAAATATGTAAGAAATCCTCCACCTACTACGGTAAACGCACAAGTCGTAAGACTCCCGTTGCTTCATGCTCCAACACAAAGTTGTCAAATCGACATCGTACCAGTTCAAAACTCTCTTGCAACTGTCGCGTTGCGCTCGTGGCACTTTCTCAAGTTCCCTGTCTTATTTCTCCGCGAAGAACTTCAACTCCTCAAACCCATAGATCCAACGAACGATTGACTGTCTTATCAAAACTGTTTTCTGTCAGAGGCTAAACAAATGTCTCAATATCATCAAGCAACATGCAAACGATATGCGACGATCCTCTACACAACAATTTGACCTCACCTGCACCTGTGGACGCCTAACTGCGGTATCAGTCGACAATCATGCACTATAAAAGTACCGCCATCTAGTACTTAAGTAGCTATCTTCGAACTCTCAAAGACACACATTTCCCCTGAACCTGGGAAAGTGAAACCCTCCTTGTCAAGAGTACCAAGAGAATTAAATTCTTCTTCACTGAGGAACAGAACTAACATTCACATAAAACGCAACTCTCCTTCCGCGAGTCCTAAGTCTGATGGACGACCTTACCCCAACTTACAAGCAGCATTATTACCATGATAAATATCACTAAAAGGACTCATAAGTAGTAAACCATTCACGTGATTTGCACAATATGAAAAGTAATTCCAGAATCCAACACCCAACGATCCGCAGACTGACTCTGCACCTAAAGTTAAGGCAAATCTTCTTACTGATCAATTGTGAATTTGTTGGTGGGGCAATGTAAGCAATTAAGGAAACTATTCCTCGGGATTTTTAGGACTTTTTTTTCCAATACAGGTTCTTCTAACATAGTGGATATATTCTTAGTTTATTACCCTATCTTCGAATTTTATTTTATTCTCAGAGTTAACTATTTTCACTGGCCGAATTACTAACAGTTTACCCAACCCTGAATCTATACCACTTTCCATTCCGTTGCCGCTTCATGGCGCAACTCTCTAGAATAGTGGGAGATTTAACTTCTTCCAGGTCACCAGTTTCTTAACCACCACATAACGACTCAAACAAAATTTCAAAAGACGAGGCAAAGAACCAACAAATCAGCAGCATCCTCATCTTGATCTTCATCTTCAAAGATTGGCGAAATTCAACGTAATAGTATTAAGTTTGTCTAGATGATCCTTAAAGCGGTACTGACTGCATTCGAGGGAAAACAACCCGGTTGTTCATAACAACAGCTTGGTTAGCTAAGTGAGAACTTCGTCATTATCAAGATTCAATTTTTGACACAAACCAAAGCCGATCTCATCGGACATTCTGTGATCACATCTGCCAACAACAACAAATGGTGGAGTGAGCCTCTCTCCATCGCCTCAATTCCGGTGCGAGCTCGAAGCCAGTTGAATCCTTGATTTTGTCAACCAAAAGGTTTCCAAATACCTGTTGTTTCACAAGGCTCGCATCTTAATTTCCATAGCCCAAAAGAATTCCCTACCGTATTTTCTCAATCTTCATGGTTGTGTGTTCATCTTCCGCGGATGTAGATCCGCTCTGATTACCAGGTTTGTTGTAACGGAAGGCCGAAAATTAACACAAACTACAAAACCAACAATAAGATAGACACCAATACAAAACAAGATTTAACGGGTTCATTCAATCGCGATAGCTACGTCCTCCTGGCCGGTACGAATATGTTTATAGGGAGATTCAATGGAATAACATGTTGATGAGACTGGTAATTCTCCTAGAATTCACTCTCTAATACTCTCAATGTGTTTTCCTCAAATCGAGTTGATAACTATGTGGCGTTCGAGATGTATCGATATAAATTTAACCCTAACATCTATTTATAGGGTCAAAAAGTATATGGAGTATAAGATAATTACGAGGATTGCGAACAAGAACCCAAAACAATAGATATGATATATCTATATTATATATATCTATATCTATATTTCCAAAGTGGGTATTAAGCATATATCTTTCTAAAAGCTGCCAAACAACCTCATACTAATATATCCTTCCTGCCAAAAACGCATCTTGAAGCCGAATCTACTCCGTATAACCATCGTATGACTTGATTAATACAAGTCACACCAAAAATTCTCCACAATTCTCCACCTTGACTTGTRTTTATCAATACACGCCAWGTCCAAACACCAAACGAACAACAACGAACCAAACCAACCAAAACAAATAAGAAACGTAGTAATACAAGTCACAACTCGAAATCACCACATCCAATTTTCAATCACCAAACATTATTTTCTACAACTCTCCAAGAATTATACAATCATGGCAAATATGCAGAAGGTTGAAGTAGGTAAAGTAGTGGTTAACACCCACATAATCACCAGAGTTGCTGATCTTGATCAAAGTCTACATGACTTACTGTCCATTGCACGTCTCGAACCTCTGAAGCGTGTAATAGGACTCTGTGTAGAAAAACAGTTCGCTGCTCCTGTGATCTCTTCTGATCCACAAGTAGATGAGAAGGTTGCTGCACTGATGTTATGTTGTGGCGAAACCTGCTTGATCATCAAGCTCCCTTGCATGATGGGTTCCTCAGCATGTAGGAGTGTCTCAAAGTTTCTCCAACTGGAAGATGTTGCATTTGTCGGGTTCAAGATGCGATATTGTCTTAAGGCTTTGGAGGAATCTTACGGGATCAAGTGTAGGAATGGTTTTGAATTAAGTGAGACGGTAAAAAATAACTATATGGAACAATTGAAGGAGTTTACATTGATAGACTTCGCTTGGAGAGCTAGTGCTGGGGTACACCGGTTCCTGGACAAAACAGAAGCTGAAAGGATTCGCAACGCAGCTGCTCTTAGTGATTGGGGTGCTGCAGCGCTATCGCAGCCGCAGATTAAAGCAACAACATTGCGTGCTTTCCTCTGCTTCTATGTGGCTAACCATTACCTTAGAGGTTATGTCGTTAATGACGATTTTTGGAAGCATCCTTATCACTATGAGTCTATGATCCAATTAGGGAGATGCATGAATACGTAGGGCCTGCGATAGGTAGAGTATATACAGGTTTTCGCTAAAAATTGTGATTGTTGTTTATTGTTTGGTCCTTTGTAGTTATTAGGGTTGTTCTAAGCTATGCCTCGAGTTTTTGCGTTTTCTAAGCTGTCTCCATGATTTAAAAACCTTCCCAAATGTGTACTTGAGTTTTCATCCTATTACTAGCCATAACCAACTATTAGCTTTCCCTTAACCCTGGTTTAGTCGTGGTTAATTAAGTTAAAAAAAAGACTGTTTTTCTAAGTCGCATTAACTTCCCTACTTCACTCTTCACTCCTCTCATTGATTTGTTTTCATTTGAATGCTGCTAGTTTACAGTTGCAGATTAATAAGGATAGCAAATCATTTTGAAACAAGACTGAAACAACATCAACTTGCAAAATTTGAATCATTCCATTTAATATAGTCAACAAATACAATCTAGACAAATTACTTAAACTATGGAATTTGAACATAATAACAACCCTTCAACCTAATAACAATCCTTCATTGCAATTGAAAGCAAGCAAATCCCTAATTTAAGATTCAACTTAATTTTAGGAACACTGCAATACAAATGAACAACAAAGCTGCAACTTTTACTAAATCCCTARTGATTYAATTCYAGCAAGTTTCTCTCGCAGCAGAACCATCTCCTGTGTCACATCAGCAACTGATGAGATTTCTGGACCACTATMAACAGCTTGCAATCTTTCTGGGGTCTGCAATGACATTTAGGAGCAACAAAATCCCATGGAGAGTTGGAGTCGCAAGACGAACGAGTGGACATGGCAATTAGAAGAAGAAAACGAAACCAGAAAAGAGAAGAAGAAGAGTTGAATGTGATTTGATTTCCAACGGGAAAAGATGGAAAGGTGGGGGGTATTTCAATTGAATTATATTGAATTTCTCTTTTTTTTAAAAGCTTAAATATATTTAATTAGGTAAGTTAACCAGGGTTAAGAGAGAGCTAATAGTTGGTTATGGCCAGTAATAGGATGAAAACTCAGGTGCACAGTTGGGAAGGTTTTAAAATCGTGGAGACAACTTAGAAAACGCAAAAACTCGGGGGCATAGCTTAGAAAAACCCTAGTTACTCCGTATTATTTAGCTCTTTTAATTTTTTAACTAAGCGAATGAATCCAATGAACCTATGGAATGGTGTGGTTTGTGCATCATTCAATTTTCTTAATTTTGTTGATTGAAAGATCTAATTCTGATCTCCTAATCTGATTTCATTTTGCAACTCAAAATGCTTCTGATTGTATTGAACCAGCTACTGATAATTCTGATTGTATTGAACCAGCTACTCAAAAAATGCTTCTGACTGTAATTTTTGATTGTATTGAACCAGCTACTGATACAACTAAACAACTTACTTTCAGAACTTCAGCAAAGAGTTAACTCCTGACATTGAAAGCAACCCGTAAACCAATTGTGGTTAAAAAAGAGTTCACATAAACTTTGATTTATTTTTCTGTTGTCGATTCACTGAGAAACAGAATCAGGAAAACTTAAGACATAACTCACAATCATCCTAAATAAATAATGTAACAATTGTTAACTTAGTAATACCCGATGGATTAACAGCACCGATCACCTAATAATCTGCTGCCTATATAAAAACATGCATAAGCGTCTATGGAGGCAGCTGTGATTTGATTATCTGATAACACAGTAGCACACCAATTGGTCTGAGCTACCTCACGGGAAATACTCATGATCAACATCAGAAAATCTGGTTGCAAACCAAAGAACTCTTTCGCCAAATCCAGCAGGCCAAAACCTTCTAGGTATTTTTGCTTTCTACAACCTGCTGCCAATAGACCTAAATCAATGGCATTCCTACACTTGATCCCGTAATTCATCTCCAACGCCTCGAGGCAGTGCTTAATCCCAACACCTACAAAGGATATCCAATTGAGTTGAAGGAAGGCGGACAGAGAACAAGGAGCCTCTTCAAGGCGGGGTAGTTGAATGATCAGGCAGGTGGTGCTATAACATAGCTTCAATACACCCACTTTTTCAACAACTTGCAGGTTATTAGTATTACCAGCACCAGGTAGCATCTACAGTCCTTCTCTAAGTCCAACCCTACAACACAAGGACGATTGGTGTCAATGCGGCTGAGCAAATCACTCAAACCTTGATTCAGCTGAGCCGTTGTGTTGATCACCGTGGCATTGATCACCAATCCCCTTCCTGCATCAATCTTATAAGATGTTGACATGATATTTGTTGTTGATTTATTTAGAGGTGATATCTGGAATGAAAAGCTTAAGTTGTGATTTGATGAATGGTTGTATGCATCGTATTTATAGATAGTGTAGAAAAAGACTGTTAGTGTTCCAAAGTGAAGAGTGCAATGGACTAGACAACTTTGTACCGGCCATTAGAATTAGAATTTTGAATTTGAATAGAAAACTGAAATTATGTGTTATAGAATACGAAAAGTCACTACTTTGCAGTAGAGACCGACTTAAATCATTAACAACTAGTATTATTGGCACGCTATGTGTGCTTAGACACATCGAATAATTTAAATTTGAGGTAGTTTGACAGGTTTACTAAAATATTTGGGGTGTCATGACACTTTACATTTTTTCTTTGAATTTTACTTAATATTTAGCGTAGTTTAATTAACAAAATTGTGTTTTGAATATTTTAGTGGTGAAAGAGAAATGTGTTTTATACTCCCTTCGTAACGTACTTAATAAATTCAACAATTGTACCTTTTTTGTTTAATTTTGCCAAATAAGCTAATGGTAGATTAGAAAAAAAAAAGGATTTTCTACGGTGTACCCCTGGAAATTTGCGTTTTTCATGAAATACCCCCGTTTTTTTGCCTCGTATATTGTAACCTAATTTGAAAACTTTAACACTTATAACCTTCATTATTCCTTAACCATGTATGGTTAAGTTTAATTTTAAAAAATAAAAAAAAACAAAACTTAATAATAATAAAACACACCACCACACCTTACTCCTCTAACAACACTCACCATCATCATCTACCATTGTTGCGCTGCTCTACCAACGCCAACTCGCCTAGCACACTCCGCGAATCGCCGCCCAGCACCCTCGTGCACCGCCGCGAACCACCCTCTTACCCTCACCCAATCGAACCACCCTCTTACCCCCACCCAATCGAACCTCACCCTCATCCTCACGAACAGAACCCCCACCCTCGAACCCCCACCMAATTGAACCCCAATTCGCAACCCTCACCCTTGCTCGAACCCTAATTTCACAATTCAAACCCTAAGCTAATTCGAAAAACGCAATTGAAAACATTTTTTTGCAATTCAATTATAAAAGAATCAAAGCTATAAGCTATTTTTCGAATAGATATAGGAGTTTTGAATTGATTTGGGGGTTTTGAGTTGATTTGGGGGTTTCGAGTTGATTTGGGGGTTTCGAATGGGGTGGTGCAGTGGCGGGGGAGGGGGGGATGTGCAACGGCAATGGAGTGGGGTGCGATCTGGTGGTGCAGCGGCGGACGACGGTTGAGTGGGGTTGGTTGTGGCGRCGAAGTGGCGGTGGAGTGAGGCTGGTTGTGGCGGCGAAGTGGTGGTGGAGTGGGGTGGTTGTTTTTTTGTTTATATTTTTTTTAAAAAAAATTAAAATTAACCTTAGTTTAACCCTAGTTATGTTAAATTAAATCATTAAGGTTATAATGTATAAAGTTTTCAAAATTGAGGGATACAATATAGAGGGCAAAAAAAACGGGGGTATTTCATGGAAAACGCAAATTTACAGGGGTACCCTGTAGAAAATCCCAAAAAAAAATTAGTGGGGTAGGTGCTCCCTTGGAAAAATGTTGGAAAGAAATTGGTAGAAAAGACAAAAAAATCGTAAGCAATTGGAACCACTTTTTTCAATTAGTTTTATATTAGAGAGTTAATTGGAACCAAAATAGAAAATTAAAGTTGTACAATACAATTGTTGCAATTTTTTGTTACACCCGAAAAAGGCAATTGTTGAATTTATTTCGTTACGGAGGGAGTAATCCGAGTATAATGGAGTCACCAAAAGTATTACTTTAACAGTCATAGTAGTCATACTATAATTTTTAGTGTTTAAATTCATTATAAATTACTCCCTCCGTTTTTTTTAGATGTTCCATACCATTATGGAACGGTTTTTAAGAGTTGATTGAGTTGAATAAAATAGTTGAGTAAGTTAGGTAAAAAGTTGAATAAGTTAGGTAAAAGAGTAAATGTGTGAATGAAATTTTATGGGAAATAGTAATTTTGGGTGAAAAGATTGGGTAAAGTAATGAAA
>SNQN01000792.1:56463-83190 GCA_008642245.1 Bassia scoparia | reverse complement strand
ACCATCTCAAAATTTCTCCAACTAGAAGAGCTCAAGTTTTTCGGGGTCAAGATGCAGTATTGCCTTGAGGCGTTGGAGAAATCGTATGGGATCAAGTGTAGGAATGCTTTTGAGTTAAACGATCTCGTGATGGCAACWAAAAATAATYAGGAACTCTTGAAGAATTATASACTGATAGATTTGGTTTACAAGAACACCAATGTACGACGTTGCGTGGATATAGATTATGCAAGAAATGCTTATAAAGCTACTGCACTTAGTGATTGGGGTGCTGCTGCATTGTCAGAACAACAGATCAAAGTTGCGGTGTTGCGCGCTTTCCTCTGCTTCTATATGGGTAACTACTACTGTGATGGGTGTGTCAAAACATCTAGCTTTGGGTATTAACTCTCAGCCCCGGGTCACTCCGCATTCTGCAACATCTGTAGTCCAGTGAGACACGTGCTGGCGTGCTGCCTTGGCCTAGTTAAAGGGTCACCATCCCCTAAATTAATAAGAAGTTTTAGAAGAAGAATGATGATATTTGTGATTGCTGTTTAGTGTTATGACTTCAAGTTTTTTTTTTTTTTTTAAATGCTCATGTTTAGACGAGAATAATGAACAATAGGTTTAATGTTCACTGTAATGATTGCATCAATTTCTTTAATTATGTTGATTGAAGGTTCAAGCTATGGAAATATATGATTATATGAGCTTATTTGCAACTCATACGGCTTAGTAGATTACTGAAACCTTGAACTTACTCATCCAACCSGATTTGGATCTGATAGAGTTTTATACTTTTACAAGATAATACCCGTGCGATGCACGGTTTTTAAATGATGAAAATATAGAGGTTATAAGAAATTGTATACCATTCTAAATAAAATCAAAAGATATAAAAAATAAAATCGTAACTTGCTTACTATTGTAATCCTAGCAAACCAATTTGGAACAATTAATTAAGAAGAGAAATTAGCGTCGAATTTATGTAATGATGTTTGGAAATGTTAAAAAAAATAACATTATAAAATTATGTAATGTTTTGATTGACATTACATTGTTGAGGATTGGATCCTATAGAGTTGAACTCTATAGAGGATTTCAATAAATCCACGCCCTTAAAAAAAGATTTATATACATCATGCATAATTTTAAAAAACTAAAAGTAAAATAAAATATATTAAAAAAAAACTCTTACTCTTACAACTCTGTAGCTCTAACATTTTTCAACTCTAGATGGTCCTGACTTAATTTTTTTGTACTAAGGAAAAAGGTTACATACAATATACATTTCTTATTTTTTTTTATATCTTATTTTATTAATTACTTGCAAGATTTAGCTCATTATAATTAATATTATATCTTTAATTGCATAAATGATTTAACCAGAAAGTAAGATGAAACTATTGTTGGGTAATGGAATATTGTAGTATGCAACTTAATTAGCTCATCATATTTGTGTTGTTGGCATCTCAAAACTTGGAACCCTCCAAAAAAGAATTATTCGAAATTTGACCATATACTTTTTGGTTTCCAGTGTTATTTCACTAACAAATTGAATTTTAATAAGTCATTCTGACTTTGTAGTAATTTTTAAGAATGTATTGTTGACCTTATATATAAAAATCCATTATTCTTTTGGCAGTTGGCTACATTGAGTGGAATTCCATTTTCGGAGTCTGATCATGTAAGTGATCTATGCATTGGGGTTTTATTTTATTATTGCTGTTACCATACATACTGTATGTGCAAAATAATAGAAGCACATGAAATCATCTGAAGTGGCATTTTCAATCTGTTCTGTTTCTGGGATAATGTAGGCAATAGCAGTAAAATTATTCATCGGATACTTCTTGTTAGAATAGATGGTCAAGGGTTCATGGAAAATATTCAGATGGTCAAATGTTCAATGCCCACATAATCACCAGCGTTGCAGAGCTTGTTGAGGGCCTAAATCGCTTGTTGGACATGGCACGACATCACGAGCTAATGCATGACATAGGACTCGACTTAGTAGGTTGTTGTATAAACAAGTTACTAAGAAGGTTGTTGTACTTAACGTCTTAACGTTATGTTGTGCTCACATTTGCTTGATAATCAAGCTTTCCGGTATGACACTCTTCCACAATTTGCACCATCTCAAAATTTCTCCAACTAGAAGAATTCAAGTTTGTCGGGCTAAGGATGGAGTATTGCCTTCAGACCTTGGAGAAAATCGTATGGAATCGCGTGTAGGAATGCTTGTGTTAAACGAACTCCGTGAGGGAAAAAAAATCAGGAATTCTTAATAGACCTATACACTGATAGATTTTGGTTTTTAACAAGAAAAACATTGTAGGATGTTATGTGGATATTAAGTTTCGTTACATATTTATAAAGCTAAATGACCTTGTGATTAGGGGTGCTGCTAGAACAACAAATCAGAGCTGCAGTATTGTGTGCTTTCCTCTGCTTCAAAAATAGCTTTAGCTTTCGTATTAACTCTTAGTCATGGTCCGTATGTGACGTCTTGCTCTGATGAACATAATGGTAATAAATCGCCGAAGCTAAAATGGTCACATACCAAATACATTAGTACTTTTAGAAAGAAACGATGATGAATCTTCGTTGATTGTTGTTTAGTTTTCAGGAAATTAAGTTTCTTTTTAAAGTGAATAATGAACGACAATATTCTAATTTTTGTTGTTTGAAGGATAGCTATGCTAATCTGAGCTTCTTCAAATATGATTCACAAATTAAATCTTTCAAGCAAAATCCGGCCTTCCAAGGCTTTAAGCTCTAACACATTTTTCTTCCTCCTCCAAACCGCCTTTTATGTACTCCATAAATCAAAAGCGTTCCGACACTTGAATCCATAATCTTTTTTAGAGCTTTAAAAATACTTCTCGTTTTAATTTTTAAATGTTACACTGTGTGGTGGTTATGTGGTAGATTAGTGATTGGGTTGGGATATTAATTAGTGAGGTTGATTAGTTAATATTTACCGAGATTTAATTTTTTAAAGTGAGGTAAAAATAGTAGTTAGAATAAAAAAGTTACTAATATTTGGAAAGAAAAAGTGCACACATCTAAATTAAACGCCCTAAAAAAGAAAGTGTAATTTATAAAACGGAGGAGAAGGTATGTTTTATCCCTCTTAGCCCCAACAATTTACATCTCTATACTCATGGAGTTGGAGGAACCTCAAGAGAGTGAGTAATGTTCACTTAGTTGTTAAATTTTATTCAAGACAAGGAAAGAAACAAATACAACGGCGAATTTAAAATTATACTCGGAGAATACAACAGGCTATAACGGCTCGAATTAAATCACACTTATTTTTGCTATTGCAAATAATAAATAAATTTCATTTGGATTGTTTATATGCTATAAGTAATTGATTGCTCACATACTGGGTGGTTCAAATTAAATTGCCTTAAATTCCAATTCAAATATGAAAAGGAGAGTATTACAATATTGGTTTCACTGTCAGAAGTGATAAAAAAGATTTAGAATAGTTGGATAGTGGTGTAGATCTTCGGTCTATCTCTTCCACCACTCTCTATTTAACTGAAGTACAGTATGTTCAAATTACAAGTTTTGTCGTGAAGATTAAAAAAAATGCTTACAAGTGCAAATACCTGCATATGTAAAATCATTTGGGCCAACCGACATTGGCTATGTCTAGTTGTAGCCTGTAGGCCAGCTCGTTCTGGTTTTACCAGCGAGGTGCTATATGTGATGCTGTCAAACTGTTAATCCTTGTCTAGTCAGGATTCAAGAAAGGGAACATAAAACTGAAATTTGGTATCTTGGGATTACACATTTTTCCTAATTCAACATTCAGGACTTCTAATTAACTTCTACAAGAGTGAAGCATAATAAAGCAAGGCAAAGAACGATATACCTGCACAGCCACAAAGACCCAAAGCAGCCCAACAGGATTGCCCGGCAACCACACTAGCTGAGACACTTCTACAACAACTCCTAGGGGGAAAAACAATCCCAAAACAGCTGAACTAGGCAGATCAAAATGAAGAGCAAACCTAGTTAATGAATCATGCTTGGAGACACATCTATGCTTCTCACAGGTTCATGCTTAAAAAAAAATAGAAGAATCATTCATGCAATAAAAGGCGTTCTGGTGCATATCGAAGCACTAGAACTGTCAGCAACCACACTAAGCAGGGTAAAAACTTAGAATACCAAATCAACCTAAAAGTTATAATCAGAATAGAGTAAAAGTAATCTCTACATAATTAGCCTTCAGAATTCACTAGACTTAACAAAAAAGAGCAACTTGGGTGTTATGACACTATAAACAATGCCCTATATAAATTTAAAATTGATCGTAGAAGACTTATGCGCCTCTGTAAAACAAAAGCAAACGTGACATGAAGTAAGAAAACCTTGGCTTTTCAGAAGCTGAGATAAAATAAAGACACATAATAGATGGGATAAATGATCAGGTGACAGATACATTGAACACAAAGCGGGTAAGGATGAAAATAAGCTAATTAAGAGTTTCGTTAAGCTAACACCACCTTAAAACAACTTAAGTGCTACCTTGTGCATCTAAATAATGAATCCAGAAAATGAACTGCATATGTTCTTCTTTTAAATTTCTTTGTTCATTATCTTGAGTTTACACTCTTCGAGCAACTTAGGCCTTCTACAATGCCTATATGCAGGTCAGTAGCTGAAGATGCAAAGTTCTTGTGACTTAGCTAGAAGTAAAAAGTTTCACTTATAACAAGGTTGGCAGTACTGGTTGATCTAAATCGAGAATTTTCCCAGAAAAGGTTACAACTAATTTCAAGGTTTCAAAAATTGGCTCTTGGCAATTCATCTATAAGTCTAATCACAAGCTCAAGCCACAAGTTCTATGATGAAATGAGAGTAGTCTACAGCTTCTACATAATGCAATTCCATCTACTAATTCTAATTACCAATTGAAGATTTGCCAAAGCAAATTCCAGTTTTCCACATTATGGTGAATGACCACTAATTTCTCCTCGTTTCTTCCCAACACACTCCACCTGATGTAGGATTAAAAAAATGGATTTGTAGAATTTTGAAGTCCATTCAAAGTCTAAACTAGTTCAAACAGTGTAATACAGTAAAAAAATTGGACTCAAAATTTCAAGGAGCACCGGTACAAAGATTGGGAAAGTAGGATTATGAGACTTCAAAATGGAGAGAAAGACTGAAAATGATTGATTGGAAGAATTAGAAAAGTATGAAGCAGATGGATGAGGTGCCAACCCCAATAATGGGACTAAGACTTTGATTGATGTCCAAACTTAAGCTTGATATTCTGGGAAATATATATATACCATGCATCATAATGCTATAAGTTAAGAAATTGCCTCTTTTTTCTACTGCATAGTGCCAAGTCCTAGTTCAAAAAAAAAAAAAATAGGCAAAAAAAGTACTAAAACTTAAAACACACTCCCTTACTAAAATTCACGATTTGTAGTCATTTGGCCTTTTAAATTCTGGGCCAACTAGAAACAAAAATTATGTTGAGCCAAAAAAATTTGATTGAAGAATAGTTTGAAATACTTTGGATTAAAATTAAACTAGAAGCACTTCTATAAAATTGAGTACGTATGAATATATGATGTATGAATCAGTTCTAAGATTAAAATCGATGTCAAACCCCTAATTTTGTGGGTTGAGATAGGTATAGAAAGAAGAAAAAATGGAGCGCAAGGAACTAGAAGAATCAAGGCTAATTTAAGAGGTTAATATGCTCTAACAGAACTACAGCTTCAACTAAGCTGAAGAGAAAACAAGCAACTCCAAAAGGAAGGAGTGGAGGACTGGAATGGCTAATGATAAAAGAATGGTATGATTGTTGAATTCCCTAAACTAATACAAGTAATCCATTATAACCAAACAGATGAAACTCTATGGGAAAAATGCCAAACCAGCATGGAGACAACTTCACATATATGACCTTCTTAGATCTATTTTCACTCCATAAAGGGAAGGAGGTTTTGCATTCTCTACCAAGACGGCACAAGTCAGCTTATGAACCAACGATTTGTACGCAAGGTGATACTGGAAGTTTGCAGGATCAATAATTTCAAAGCAAGCAGAAACAAAGAGACTTTGCATTCTGAATAAAAATCTTCAATGACGGGCAGAATAAAATACTGAGTTCCAGAAGCAACAGAAGGGCAACTATCCAACTCCAATGGTATGTAATGGACACTTCTAAAAAGAGATGCTTTCAAGACAACACATTCTYAAATCAAGCATTATGACATGGATCAGGCTTATACGAGAAGAAAGAGGATATTAATATCCACWGTGACATTTACCAGCTCCGATTCCATGAACTTATCTCAGTCCTTTGGCTGTATCAATTGACATGGAAGAATATAAGAGGGCATAAAAGCAGATGCAGATTTATAACAAACATAGATCTGAGAAACTATACATAGGAGGAACGGAGGAAAAGCAAAAGAACACCATGGAAAAAACGATAATTATGGTCAATTGAAATCCTTTCAGGCAGGAACATTATGTTGTTCTAAGAACATTGAAAATTAGGACGGATAGCACATAGTCAAACAGCAGAAACTGATGGAGTATAGAGCATCAAGATTGGAGAGAAGGATCCTAGCTAAAATAGATAGCCCACATAAGATGAGTAGACTAAGTAACCCTGAAACCTAAGCTCCCCTGGGATCATAGGTTTGTGTAAATCTTCTGGCACAATCTTGATTGACATTAATGGATGGCAACAATCTGGAGGAAATCTTAAAGGAGCTCTGGTGGAATAGCCTATAAAACATAGATAAAGAATGACAGTGCAGAGGGGACCCTGAGACTGCACCTTCAATTTTCCTACCAAAAAAATCCTGAGAATTCAAGTAGCCATAATGAATGCTTGAATCAAATTCTCAGCTGAACGCTTTTGCTCTGGTGTACCAGATATAAACGCCACAMGATCTCCACGAGAAGACTTTGGCTCTGAAATCTCTATAACAGCTCCTGATAACTGTAGGCAAACACAATGGTGTCAAAAAATGTTATGAACATTAAGAACATCGGCATATAATTCAACAAACAAAAAGAGATAAAGATTCACATAAAAGAATAGAAGCATAATATCTGAGGCATTAATCTCCATACAGCTTATATAGCTGATAATTCATTTTCTACAGATAATAGAGATGAATAAAGCCTTWTTGAAGTCAATAGCACAATACCCCAAGGGCCCAAGTAAAAGCTCACTCAGGTCTTTGAATTTGTATTCGCTGCTTTACCATAAAATGTGGCTACAGCCTACTCTAATTATCAAAATCTGGTCTAAGATATTAGAGCAAAACCAGTATCTAGAATGCTAAAGCCAAACTCAATCTAACACAAGCATCATTTAAGCTATTCTAATTACCAATTGAAGATTTGCCAAAGCAAATTCCAGTTTTCCACATTATGGTGAATGACCACTAATTTCTCTCGTTTCTTCCCAAACACACTCCACCTGATGTAGGATTAAAAAAAATGGATTTGTAGAATTTTGAAGTCCATTCCAAAGTCTAAACTAGTCAAACCAGTGTATACAGTAAAAAAAATTGGACTCAAAATTTCAAGGAGCACCGGTACGAAGAGTGGGAAAGTAGGATTATGAGACTTCAAACAATGGAGAGAAAGACTGAAAATGACTTGATTGGAAGGAATTAGAAAAGATATGAAGCAGATGGATGAGGTGCCAACCCCAATAATGGGACTAAGACTTTGATTGATGTCCAAACTTAAGCTTGATATTCTGGGAAAATATATATATATACTCATGCATCATATGCTATAAGTTAAGAAATTGCTCTCTTTTTTCTACTGCATAGTGCCAAGTCCTAGTTCAAAAGAAAAAAAAAATAGGCAAAAAAGTACTAAAACTTAAAAACACACCTCCCTTACTAAAATTTCACGATTTGTAGTCATTTGGCCTTTTAAATTCTGGGCCAACTAGAAACAAAAATATGTTGAGCCAAAAAAATTTTGATTGAAGAAAAATAGTTTGAAATACTTTGGATTAAAATTAAACTAGACTGCACTTTCTATAAAATTTGAGTACGTATGAATATATGATGTATGAATCAGTTCTAAGATTAAAATCGATGTCAAAACCCCTAATTTTGTGGGTTGAGATAGGTATAGAAAGAAGAAAAAATGGAGAGCCRAGGAAAACTAGAAGAATCAAGGCTAATTTAAGAGGTTAATATTGCTCTACAGAACTACAGCTTCAACTAAGCTGAAGAGAAAAACAAACTCCAAAAGGAAGGAGTGGAGGACCTGGAAGTGCTAATGATAAAAGAAGTGGTATGATTGTTGAATTCCCTAAACTAATACAAGTAATCCATTATAACCAACAGATGAAACTCTATGGGAAAAATGCCAAAACCAGCATGGAGACAACTTCACATATATGACCTTACTAGATCTATTTTCACTCCATAAAGGGAAGGAGGTTTTGCATTCTCTACCAAAGACGGCAACAAGTCAAGCTTMTGAACCAAGATTTGTACTGCAAAGGCTGATACTGGAAGTTTGCAGGATCAATAATTTCAAATCAAGCAGAAACAAAGAGACTTTGCATTCTGAATAAAAATCTTCAATGACGGGCAGAATAAAATACTGAGTTCCAGAAGCAACAGAAGGGCAACTATCCAACTCCAATGGTATGTAATGGACACTTCTAAAAAGAGATGCTTTCAAGACACACACATTCTTAATAGGCATTAGGACATGGATCAGGCTATACGAGAAGAAAGAGATTTAATTTCACAGTGAACATTTCCAGCTCCGATTTCCTGAACTTATCTCGTCCTTTGGCTTGTATCAATTGATCATGGAAGTAATATAAGAGGGCATAAAAGCAGATGCAGATTATAACAACATAGATCTGGAAAACTATACTGGAGGAAGGAGGAAAGCAAAAGAACACCATGGAAAACGATAATTATGTCAATTGAAATCCTTTCAGGCAGGAAATTCTGTTGTTCTAGAACTTGAAAATAGGAGGATAGCACATAGTCCAAAAGCAGAAACTGATGGAGTATAGAGCATCAAGATTGGAGAGAAGGATCCTAGCTAAAATAGAATAGCCCACATAAGATGAGTAGACTAAGTAACCCTGAAACCTAAGCTCCCTGGGATCATAGGTTGTGTAAATCTTCTGGCACAACTTGATTGACATTAATGGATGGCACAATCTGGAGGAAATCTTAAGGAGCTTCTGGTGGAGATAGCCTATAAAACATAGATAAAGATGACAGTGCAGAGGGGACCCTAGACTGCGCATTCAATTTTCTACCAAAAAATCCTGAGAATTCAAGTAGCCATAATGAATGCTTGAATCAAATTCCAGCTGAACGCTTTGCTCTGGTGTAAGATATACGCCACACGATCTCCACGAGAAGACTTTGGCTCTGAAATCTTCTAAAGCTCCTGATAAATGTAGGCAAACACAATGGTGTCAAAAGTTATGAACATTAGAGACATCGGCATAATTCAACAACAAAAAGAGATAAAGATTACATAAAGATAAGCGCATATATATTGAGGCATTAATCTCCATACAGCTTATATAGCTGATAATTCATTCTACAGATAATAGAGAGAATAAAGCTTTTTGAAGTAATAGCACAAACCCAAGGCCAGTAAAAGTCACTCAGTCTTTGAATTTGTATTCGCTCTTAATAAAATAGTTGGATACAGACTCTAATTATCAAAATCTGGTCTAAGATATAGAAAACAGTATTAGAATCTAAGCAAATCAACACAAGATACATTAAGCTCTGGATCTACTTTATGCTATACTAGATAATTCCGAGCAAATGCTGTATTAAAATACTTATGTATGCAGAAGTATTTTTACAAAAATATCTTTTTACCTAAAAAATAAAATATTGTTTTTCAAATACATTGACAAAATATTCTAATATAGATATTTATTGTTTAAAAGTTTAAAATTTAACGGATATTTAATATCTTGTAATCAGTATTACTTGCATGTTTTTTTTATGTAATCATTTAATTACAACACAAGTTGGGCGAATTATTTGGGAGGAAATAGTGAAATAGTGAGGATTGCTTTAGTAAGAATAGCCTTTTATGCATGTTGATGTGTGCGGTTTCTTGGCATACATATAACTATTATTATAAAATTCGACCTTTTACGATTTAGAATGCATTGTGGACTTATTTTTGTTCTGAATAGTAAAATAATGTACTTACAAAGTAAATATAATGAAGTATTAAACCTGATACACAAATTAATAAGTTTATGTGATCTTCTTAAAAGCGACGTACACTCGTCAGACAATCGCTTCAAATAGTAATCAATTGTCATTAAGTAGAATAAAGTTGCATGCATCAACATAAAAGATAGTTTAGTCATTAGTTAATGATTAGTGTCGAGATTAAATTTTCGTGTTAGTGGGCTAAAAACAGGTAAATGTGTTGGTTGAAGGTTTACATCACTTGTACTCATTTCTTCTACAATTAATTAATTCTTACTTTAGTAGTAAAATGTTCTCATGTTTCTCTCTTTTCTGCCTTCCTCTCTCTTTTTTCCTTTCATCTTCTTTCTCAAAAAAATCAAGAAAAAAGTATGTTATATTATAATCATCATTTCATATTCCTTCAAAAAAAAAAAAAAAAAAAATCACATACTATATTATAATCATTCATTTTATCTTTATTTAAAAATTAATAAGAAAAAAATAATCTGCTATATTATAATCATAGAATTTGTTCTGTTATTTTGAGAGAATTGTGGTTTCTTAGTTGAAGATTGAGATGATAGATCAACAAAACTGAGAAGGTAATTTTATTTCTCTATTTCTATTTTTTTTTTTTTTCCAAGAACCCTAATTTCAAATTTCTATTTCCAAAATAAGATTTACTTTAAACTAATTAAGTCGCAATGTTTATCAAAATGTCATTATTCTAAACCATGCAGAGATCTATTTGATGGAAAAAATAAACACTTAAAAATAGGAAGTTGTTAGCTTTTTTCTTATTTTTTTCCAATTAAAATTTTACAATGTTTTTTTAGCATATTTTGAGTAAAGATCTTATCTTTATTGTATTTTTTAGCACATTGATTTTCTCGATTTTTTTTTAAACTGTTCTGAAAACATATCAATATCATTATTTTCTCAAATTAGTTTTTTTTAAAAAAATCTGGAAACAAAACTATCGACTACCGTTTCAGATTTTTTTTTTTTTTAAATCTGTACATTTTCTAAAAATTTCGTCATTGTAAACCATGCAGAGATCTAATTCAAGAAATAAGAGAGACTTAAAATAGGAAGTTAAAAATTTGCCGACTAATTTTTTTTAACAGTGTTCTCAAAAGTTCTACACTAAAGATCTCAAATTTATTGCTTTTTTGCATATTAAAAACATTGTGAGTAATTGTTTTATTAGATTTTGTTTAATTTTCGAATTTTATTCAGAATTTTACAGAAATTTTCATGTTTCTTGAATTCGTACTTTTATAAATTGGGTTTATTACTTAATTAAGTTTATTTGTTTATTCAATGTAACCAGTTAAAGGAGATGAAAACATGTTTGATAAAATGTGTCTTGGAGTTTTTTTATCGCTAAATTTCTACAGAGTAAATAACTTCATGAAATATAATGCATATGTGATGTATAATAATTATATATACGAACTTGCAAAAATGAATATGCTTTAAGTAGAAGATCAAAGGTCGATACATGTACCTTGTTGAAGTATTATACTATTATGCAAAGATGTCGCAATGGAGGATGTTGACAATTGGAGAAGTGTAAATTTTCGGTTTGGTTTGTAATTGCTGGTTAGTTTGTGATTGATTTTTTGGATTTTTGAACGTAATTGGTATCGGTATGACAATTTTTCATAATGAGCAATTAAATTGTGGTGGTAGGATTAGATTATTATGTAATTAACGTCTAATAAGCAATTTTTGAAATTAAATATGTAATTTCTTGGATTCTGTAATAAATATATCCCCGATTCTTGCTTTTAATTGATTTTTTGGTTTGTAATATTTAAGGAAATTATTTTAAACTGTCCTGGAATTATTCCTTTTGCTTGATGGCATCTTCATGTAATTTCCCAAAGGGAAGGGGGTAGTGTCGTAATTTTAGGGGGACACCACCGCGACCTCCCCCCCTTCCCTTATATTATAGAGATATAGAGATGTAGTCCACTCGTGAAGTCGGTATGGATTAAGGAGTGATAAATTAATTAAAGCATAAACAATATAAAGTTATAAACAAAGATATTGCTAGAGTAGAATACTAGAATATACTGAATCTTACAAGGAAATCAGTGTCACTAAGCAACACTCAGATTTATTATAKCCATACTACCATGTCCCCTCGTGTTTTCCTTCCTGGGAATCTCTAACTATTTGGCCCACCTCGTTTATGTGAAGGTCCTACCATTTTCGCTCAAATCTTTCATGACCATTTTCTGTAAAGTAACAACAGTAAGCCAAACCAACTCAAAATGTGGGCAAACCTGCCAAACTCCAATGAAGCAAACAAAAAGGGGCCGTCGAAGTAAACATGAACTATATCATATTGGCCTACTTTGGGTGTTAGATGTTAGGCTATTGTATTCAGTGTTTTAATTAGCTGATTGTATTAGACACTTTGAGCTAATTGCATTAGTTTTTTGTGTATAACTATTTGGTTCAAAGTTGTTAAAAGTATAGGTATAAACAACCAAAATGCTAAAAGCTCTTACAAGATGCTTCTCATATGAGCTTTTCGAAAAAGGATTTTTCATCCCAAAACTCTCTTAATCAAACACTCTTATTAGCTTTTTAAAATGATCAAATCTCTCTTTCCCCCGAGATCCCCAACTCCCAAACAAGTCCAATGAGTTTGACATACTTGTGGATAGTGTCTCTAGGCATACCAGTTCATCTTCAGCTAATCACCGTAAAGATGCAAGCAATGGTTTGGCTTTGTCTCAAAATCAAGATATTCACACACGCATGATAAAAATAAAATTAAAAAAAAAAAATCACATTTCAAGAATTCAAACCAACAGATCAGATTATACCTGACGAATATTGGAAAGATTAGCTCCAGTTTTTCCCAGGACTTTACTCACTGCATTACCAGGTATATATATCTCCACAGTAGAGGATTGCAACAATCTTCTCAAATCCATGAACATAACAGAAAACATATAATAAAGGTAAATCGTCTAACTGAAAACTAAATAAAAACAACGGCAYAAAAAGATCAAATAGTTATAAACCTACCCTCCATAATGCTTGGATGAATAYGAGGATCCATAGCCATCATCTGCCATCTGGAAAACCAAGATTGTTTATTGAAATATACACAAGGAGAGCAAAATATTAAAAGATACAGAAAACAAAAAACACTAGCAGTAAACTGGTGACTGGGTTTCTTTATCCAAGTTCCAAGCAATAATAACAACAATTASAGAGACCTAAACCCAAATTTATACCTATTATATTAAAACTCTCACCCAAACATACATGTGACACATGGCCCYTCCTAGTTCTCTCCAAAACTCTTATTTCTTGCATTCTCACATCAACTTGCAAAATGTTACATCCTTTTAAAATTCTTTTTTCCTTTAATTCTCATCCCAACTTTTGAGTTGTACAATAACATTTTTTCATTTCCTCTCATTTCTTTCAAATAAAATTTCACACTCATTAATTATGTCCCCTCTCACTTAATTTCCATTAGATTTTTTAAGGTATCTTTTCATTTTCTATGTATAAAAGTATAAAACTTTAAGTTGTATGTTCTCGTCTAGAACTGATGTTGCTCTTAAATTTGGTGAYAGTTGTCCACTTTAGCTATAATTAGTATTCCTTCCGTTACGTTTTACTTGAAAAAATTGAATAGTTTACTTCTAATAAAGCGTAACGGAGGGAGTAGATGAAATTGACATCCTTTGTAATATTAACTTTTGCAATATTCTTGCTAAATATTGTACTCATTTCTCAATCTCATTAATTAGTTTTCAATATTTTATATTCCGTATTTGTTTTTCTTTATCATTTTCGCCAATAACATAAAATATTTAACAAGATGAGAAATAATCAATGTATATAAAATGTGTGTAATGTATGTACATTTTTTAACGTGAATGTCTATTAAAAAATTCAACTTGGAAAAAACAAATTTGCGAAAAGAGGGGAAAAAACAACATATACACAATAATACTTAATTAGTATTTTAAAAGGAAAATCATCAAAACAATATCATTCACCTTTTAAAAAACATCTAAAATATGACATGTAAGAAATAATTTTCATTCGTGTTATAGGGCATGTGACAATTTCATAATAAAATAATTATTTTCTGCTTCTTATTTTTCTCATGCTTAAGCATTTTCAATTTTCAACTTATTCTATTTCATACTTCCAAAATTATACAAAAGATAAAGCCTAATTAAAAAATATCGTCTGTTTTGCACAGGTCCAAAAACTAGTTAATAGTATAAAACAAACCATTAWATCAAAGAATGATAACAAGACAACTCATTTGTCCATAATACAGAAATAAATAAAAAATTTAAAAAGAGGAAGCAAAGACCCATGTATTATATATTTATATACGATAAATTAAAAACAACAACAATAACAAAGGTCATTAGAAAATGATTAAGTATCTTTCAAAAAAGAAAAAAAAAAAAAGAAAAGAAAATGATAAGCACCTACAATGCATCCCAATCAGTGTAAAAAGAAAAGGCGCAAGGCACACTAAGGTCGTAAAGGTCTTACAGCCTAAGCGCAAACATGAGGCGCACAGCGCACTATTTAATAATAATAACATTTTTTCACACAAATGCAAACATAACTCATTAAAATAAGTAAATATCACATATTAAGTCAACAAAAGTTCTCAATATCATCAGTAAAAAATCATCATGATTTTATTAAAAAAAAAAAGAAAAAAAGGTCTGTAATTCCTCCATAGGCTTATCTTCTATTTTTGGTAATTCTATCCTCCACTAACTCTTCACTTTCTTTCTTCCTGGATATTGCCCTTTCCTTAAACTTAATTCATCTATTCTTCTAATCCTTTTTCCCTCCCTATTAAGTATGGACCTTTCTGGCACCACAAAATACTGACTGTTAAGATATTTTTGGTATGCTCGCAAATATAAACAGAGTAAACAAAACAATTACATAAGAATCGCACAAACAATAAATTCAATGAAGCCCAAAAAAAGTGTGGCCTTAGAGCCCATGCATTTCTCAAGCTCATGTGCCTTAAGAGCGCTCAATTGAAATGCCCGACATAGAGGCTGAAAGCGCATATCCGCTAGCGCATGCGTACAGCACTTAGGCCAATGCTTTTCTAAAACACTGATCTAGACTTTCTGAATCTCTATGGCACCCAGATAACAAGCTTAAGCCTCAATTAAAAGATGCCGGAAGATTTGTACAAAAAAAAACCCATTGTCTAATTGTCATAATGCTCATAAGTAAATTCAGCTTATAGGATACAAAGAATAGTACTTAATACTTACTTCATTCACTTCGACTTTTGCAAGTAGATTACACAAATATAATGTGTTGGATTAATTTTTTCAATATATCAACTTTCTATCATCATATATAATATCTCCTCCGATACAAAATAATTGCAACGATTAGACACTTTTCTCTCATTACTTATGTCAAATCGTTCAATTATTTTGATACGGAGGAAGCATATAACTACAGGTCAAACTTATGTGTGACAAGCATGAAAGTCAAAGTGTTTCAATCAAAAGTAACAAGAAGATAGAGATTTCACTTTTATTTATAAATATAAATCAGATCAGTACCATGGAAGTCCAAAAAAATTTGGCAACTACTACCAAAGAGATGGATCTCAACATAGCCGACAAAGATCCTATATTGTACTAGACACACTGCTGAGAGCAGCTATGTAGTCCCACTGCCTGACTCGTTTCTTGGTTCATAACCCACATGGAGTTGATTGAAGGATGCATAACAGGAGGTAATGAAAGAACTACTGCACCTAAGCATATAAAAGAATCAGGACCCAACAGGAGGATTGCTTGCAACATCCTTTTCTTTCAGCGCATACATCACGGAGTCTTAAAAAACATATTGTATAAGTGCATTTCTGACGTTTTTCAACATCTCCAGAACCTAAAGGCAATAAGAGAAGAAATAAAGATGAAAGCCATCTATAAAATGAAATAATTAAATATCTCAACAAGGATAAGAGAAGCATATTGTACCTAACATCATCTACATCACTACATGAAAGAGCAGAAACACTTCAAGCTTTCTATACCTCACCTATTTGAGCATGCCTTATAACACGCCCCTACGTCCTTTCACTCTATATACGTCTGAATAATTAGAGCCACTTATCCCTATTAGATGAGCACAGCCAAATAGTCTTCATAGAAGGCATGCAGAAGATAGCATTTGTGACATTTTCAGCATCTTCATTGATCTTTTCTTGAAGCAATAGAATAGCTTCAACAGCCTTAGATTGCAGATCATCCAATGACTGCAAGGAACAAACAATTCCAACAAAATAAAACAAATCAGAATATCAGGTGAGCAAATGAAATTTTGTTAAAAAGAAAATAAATCTAATGAAAAATTACGACAAATTGGCAATCACAGTGGGAGCAAGGCTGTAACAGAAATAGATAGAATTGTTGCGAGAGAGCGAGAGAGCKAGAGAGAGAGAGGAGGGCGTACCTCAGTTGAAGTTATTGTAATCAAACATTCACCACACTTATCTCTGGTAGCCTTAGTATCATCAACCTCAATGTGTGTGCCACTGGCCTGTCTTACACTTTTGATAGTAGAACCTCCTTTCCCAATGACACGCCCAATCTTATCAGAGGGGCATAAAACTTTAACTGTCAGCTCT
This sequence comes from Bassia scoparia, assembly GCA_008642245.1. Lineage (NCBI taxonomy): Eukaryota > Viridiplantae > Streptophyta > Magnoliopsida > Caryophyllales > Amaranthaceae > Bassia > Bassia scoparia. The sequence goes on along the minus strand of SNQN01000792.1, from coordinate 66,315 downwards.
TCAGACCTAGCAGACCCACTGTAACTAGGAACAACTAGAGACCAAGTGCTTCCAGCATCGGCAAAGCCTGGAACAGGAAGTTCTGAGGCATGCGGGTCCATTAGAGAAGGCGCAGACCTAGAAGGTKCTACAGGATCAGTATAAAATCCGCTGCCAGGATAAATAGGCATATCAGCAGGAATGATGATGCTTGGAGCGACCTCCGGCACGGTAGTTTCCAGCGGAACTACTTCTTTGGGAGGAAACTTGTACATGATTGCAGAAACAGCATATAGTGCTTTCTTAACAGCCTCTGGATCTCCAGTAATCTGTGCAAAGGCAAGAATTGACATTAACTTACAGGAGAAAGAATTTCAAACTTTCAAACTTTCAAAACAAATATTTTGGACATAAAGTCTAGAAAAGTATTATGTCTGAGCAAGAAACTTTCAACATTTACAATAACATTGTTGTTTGATGTAGCAACTCCACAAAATTGATCAACTTCACAAAGAAGTTACTATGTTGCAATAAATAAATAAAATAAGGAATACAAATGGTAACAACCACAGCCAAAAGAGGAGTTAGGCTCTCAATAAAGCAGGATCGTTAAACTACCCAATCAAAATAGAGAGCTAAAGTCGTAGCAATCCACCGAAATTTTACTTACTGTAAACCCTGACAAACAATCAAATAGTTCAGAAGTATAGAAGCGGTTACTGATAAGACAATGTTAGAGACGAAAGAGCTTGTAAGCCAAGTACAAATTACATAGTCTACCTAAGAGAAATCACTGACCTGGACAAAATTGTCAAAATCCATGGCACATGAATGACTTGGATCTGCATCATCCTTCTTGGTCACCCGAATATTAGCCCTGCTCATGCTTCTCAATTTCTTTATAGTGGTCCCAGACTTACCAATTACATTGGCAGACTGACTAGCAGGAACAAGAATGTTGCATTCCTCTCTATCTTTTTGCTTCCTCTCCTGCTCACCCAAGCTCGACACTGCATTAGCTATGGCAGCATGCATTCTCAGAAGAGCATCTTGAGCAGGGCAGAGTGGCATTTGATTCTTATACTCCCCATCAATTTCAATCTCTACCTTTTCCTTTACATAACAATAGATAGTGATAACCCTATCCTTTGAACCAGGAAATGGGTCTACCACTTTCACCTTTGCTCTAGTCTCCTGTCTAATTAAATTTATCACTTTCCCAGCTTTACCAATCACRCTACCGATTACAGTATCAGGACACAGTATCCTAAAGGCAACTAATTCATCACCACTACCCTTGTCATCCTGCTCTGTCCGTCTTCTCTGACTCTTGTTATCCCCATAGTTGTCTCTCTGGCCGCGAAATCGCTTGCCTGTCTCACCCATTGATGTACAACTTTCCACACTGCAATAGAAGAAAAGTTCAAATTCTGATCAATCCCCTTCACGAATCATGAAATAATGAAAAGAAAACTCAATTCCAGGATTATGCAACTTTCTGTAACCATTTTACTATTCCAGAGTTCCAAATACACAATTATATCCAAATATAGTATAAAAAAAATTAAAAAAGAGAGAGAGAGAGAGAGAGAGAGAGAGAGAGAGAGAGAAAGAGAGAAAGAGAAAGGAGTAGGGATCTAAAAGGTATCCGAGTTGGCTTTTCAACGTTGTACCTCTCCAAAAATAAAGCGATCTTTAACGTCTGTATAAAAATAAAGCATGGGTACCGTGTTGTTATTAATTACAGTAGATTTGGTCGGCAACGTGTGAAACTTATTACTTTTAAGGAAAAATTGTGAAGAAGCACCATGTGAACTTGTACGCGTTTAAAAATAACATTCGCCAACTTCATTTATTTACAAAAGCAACCACAAATTTTCTAAACCATGGTAGCACCACCAAAGTTAGATTTTTTTTTTCCATGATTTAACGAAGCAGGCCCCACTTTCTATGTTAACCTAAACTAACATCTTACTATAAACGATTTTGCCGGCTTTAGGTTAACAATGGAAGTGGCACAAACTCTGTTAAATCGATCAGAATCTAACTTTGTGCTACCGATGTTAGGAAATTTGAGACTTTCTTTGTTAACTACACTAACACTACTATAACTTATAACAAATTTGCCGGCTTAAGTTAACAAAGAGAAGTGGGACCGACTCCCTTAAATCTAACGAAATTCTTAACTTTGGTTCAGTTTGGTGGTGCTAATCAATGTATAGGAAACTGTGGTAGCTTTAGAAAATTAACCAAATCTAAAATTCAATCAAAAAAACTTAAAGCGCACACAAACCCAGATATGACAAATAAACATCAATCCATAACAATTAACACATTTGCCAGCAAAAAAATCTAATAAACATCAAAAGATTGGACCAATTGCAATCAATCATCTCTCTGCACAAAGATTAATTCTAAAATTTAATTCATCATCATCAAAATGTTTCAATCAAACTTGTCCTTCAATGAAGTCTTGATTCTTCAATAATTCCATCAACCCCACAATCATGATGCATCAAATCACTAATATTTTCTCACTAAATTCATCCATTCTTTTAGAAATATATTTTTATAAAATTGAACCAACATAACCTATTAATTAATATATTTAATACAGGGTCTTGCATACATTGATGACACACTGGCACTTCCATGACTATTTTCATTTAATTATTTTTTTAAAAAAAATACAATTTATTCGATGAACAGATGCCATATGCAATATGGGAATAGTAGTTTTAAAGGGGATTAAAATATAGATAATTTTACATAGTTAATTTACAAATCAGATTGATATTCCCATCCAGATAAATGGTTACTTGATTTGAATGTGTGTTATTCTTTGTTTTTTGTTAGTTTAATTATTATATTTCTCTTTGTTGATCTTCAAATTCAGCCCTAATATTCTAAATAATCTTGCCCCAAAATCACCCAAAACCAAAGACAATAAGAACCCTCCAAACTATAGAAATTGAAACAAACTTCCTCAATATAATCCAACAATAAAAAAAAAAATTCAGACAAAACTCCAGAAATATAATTCAAACAAAAAAACTGGAAAATTGGAACAAAATTATAAAATGGGGGAAGAAGAGGAGAGAGAAGAAGAATACCTTAAAAAAGCGAAACCCTAAGAATGATATTAAGATCGAGCAACCATACAGCAGTGGCAATGCAACAATACCAGCAGCAGCGCAACACCAGAGAGATCAGATACCAGAGACGCCGTCCGTCGAGTGAGTGGGGGCCACGCCGATCAGAAGTGGAGAGGAGAGAGAAAGGGGTTTGGACTTTGGATTGTGAATTGTGATTTTTTTTGTTTACATTAGATTACTTCGTATTCGATTAGATTATGTAATTGGGCTTCTTATTGTTTGGGCCCAAAAGGTAACATATCACTACACCGCGAATTCTACTATGGTCCCGGGATTGATCATGGTCCCGGGCAAATGTTCATATCCGAAACTAGAAATATTCATCTGTAAAATGTTTATTTTCAAATGTAAATGTTCATATCTGAAAATGAACACTTATATTTTCGGAAATGAACATTTCTATTTTCAGAAATGAACATTTCTAGCTTCGGAAATGAACATTTGTCTACCCAAACCTGACCCGTTAATTTAACGAGTTGTATAGCCAATTGTCACTACACACACAAAAACGTGTTATTGGGTTGAGATGTCCAACCCAAACCTGACCCGTTAATTTAACGAGTTGTATTGTATCGTGACATTATGTTAAATGGGTTGAAAATTTCACACAAATCCGCTAAAACGGGTCGTTTGTGTCACATTTTAACACCTCTAGTGCCAACCAATCTAAGGATCCTAAGTAATCTTTTTATTCTAATATATTTCACCAATGAAATTTCACTTTTAAAAAATTAACTAGTGTTTTGGCTTAGACGATAGCATCGATTTATCGACGTTATCCCGAGCAATAATATGTTTCATAAATAATTGATTTTTTAAAAGTATTTTTTGTAATTTTTGTTCAAAATACAATCAATAAAAAAATTTAACATAAAAATAGTACTCGTTGCTGTAACAAAAAAAATAATAAGTGGAAAGAAAATACATCATATTTAAATTCGTTGAATATGATTGTAAGACTTAATTATAATTTATTTTATATGATAACTAATAAAATTAGTGTGAATTAGTGGTAAAACATATTCTTTCATCTTTAAGGTAATAGGTTCAACACCAACATGGAGCCCACATAGCGTGTTTTCATCTAAAGGTCGGTTCAAGTCTTACATAGAGCTCACGTGACATGTTTACATTATGTGACACTCCTTTTAATATATTTATTATTATATATAGATAAACGTTGTATGACACTATTTTTAATATATTTAATATAAAGATAGATGTCCAAATAAAGATTGCAATAGAAATTTAATGGAACGGAAAAGACAGATGAAACTATACTATAAGACAAGTAAATCGATGCGGGACTAACATTTTTCGACTTAAAAATTGGTATATCACATAGAGTTTTTATTTGTAAAATAATCAATATGCAACACGGTTATTTATTGATTTATTTCAAATTAATTTTGTCGTGATTTCATTAAAGAAAATTGTTCATTTTTATGACATGCTCCCTCCGTTTTTTTTTTTTAGTTATTCTAGTTTTCATTTTGGGATGTTTTCAAATGTGTGGTTAAAAAGTATTTTTAAAAAGAAAAAATGAAATAAAAATAAGATATGAATTTTACTTTAAAAAATAAAACAAAACTAAAATTAATAAAAAAAATTGAAAAAAAAAGTTATTTTTTTTAAAAAAAAACTATATTTGTTACAGAGTGTATAAAACCCATAAGTTATTGTATGCATCGGATGCACAATAAATTTATGAAATCACCTGAATAATGTATAATGCACAATTAATGAAGTTATTATATGCATATACAGTTACTCTTTCTAGTGGTTTATCAATATATGACTGATCAATTCATTCACAAACTTAATCAAGAATTAAGATACTACTAATTTTTAGCCCTCGCACGCACGGGTCAAATTTTTATTAACTTTTAAATTTAAAAAAATGTAATATTTAATTCAAATGAAATGATTTATTTGTTTATAATGGTGAAAAGTATATGTAATACGACTTTGTTATAAAGTTTGGTAATGAAAAAAATAAAAAATGGAGATGAGATTAATGAATGAAGTGGTTTTTCCCTATAAAATAAAATAAAATAAAAATAGGCCACATGACCCCTTAGATTTCACTTAAGGAACCGAAAGAGAATAATATCGTCTTGAGTCTTATATAAATTCTATCAAAAAATAGAAAGTTTGAAAAAATATCGGGTAAAATGGAAATTAAATAATGTGTTGTTTCGATCTATGAAAATAATAAAAAGATGTCACATGTCACTCTAGGTTTCCTTTAATTTTTCGGGTGAGGAAACTAGGAAAAACTGGACCTTGTTACTCCGTATGATGTTTCATAAAAAGTGAAGGAAGATCTAAAAGAGAATAGCATTGTTTTAAAATATTTTGTATAGAACATGTTCAAAAATAATGAAAAACCTGTACATGAAAGAGAAAATTGAGTCAATAATATTTTGAAAATAAATAAAAAGAGGGACACTTAACTTTTCGTTAAAGAACGACTCAAAGGACAATAATATCTTTGTATATATTACGGAAAATATGTTTAAACAGAAAAGAAAAATAAACAAATTAAGTAAAAAAAAATACAGGAATGTGTTATCTAGTAAAAATAATTATAGAATTTAGAGTAATCTTTTAAAAAAAAAAAAGGAAAAAAGAAAACAAAAGAGAAGAAGAAAAAGGGAAAAGGAATTCTAATAAGAAATGAAATAAAGAAATAGGACAATTGCCATGTGTCAAAATTGTAGGCAAAACCAAGTTATTTAGTATAGTATATGTTGTTTCTTAACGTAAGCCATCCCGTGTTCAAAATTCACTATCGAAGCAAAGCAGTAGGTGCCAAAGTGCCACACGGCTCGACTAATGTTCTAAAACTAATTATGGACAATTTTTACTCAAAAAATAATTTTTAAATTTGATTCAATCTGTCTAATATAACTACAAACAACAAGCATATGCTTATAAGCTTTCATAACCATGCACACAAAATTGTTCTGTCCACTAATAGACATCGTTGAATATGGCAGCTTGTTATTAATAAAACAATTCAATCAAGAGTCGAATTCATACTAAATGATAAAGAAGTAGCTTAATAAAACCATAACCGATTACTATCCAAGGAATGATAAAAGGTTATTAGCATCAGAGAATGCATAACGTATAAAAGAAAGGTTGATGTGCGAATGCTAACATCAGATTGAAGTTATATGTCCGGTAGATAAGATCCAACAGCAACATACAACAAATATTTTTCGAAACCACCTGGTTTCAAAACAACTCCTACAGGCTCGTTCACAAGAATGAATTTCAGCTCTAAAGACTTCCATGTTAGGTTACATAAAGATTTCATCACTCCGCAAGACAGTAAAAATGACACAACATATAGATAAGCATGTATTGTGAGTTTTATGCACTATAGAACGAAGAGAGAAATTTACAAAAAAGAAGGATACCACCAATTATTCAATCAAGCTACTTGAACAAAGACCTCAAAATGAATTTGATGGAATGTAAAGTACACCACGGTACAGAAGAGCATTAAGATCAGGAAGATATAATTAATCAAAGGATTGATACAGAATTACAACTACTACAATTCACGGTGTAACAACAACAAAATACCTTAGGAAGCACCATTCTTCAGCAAAGGGTATTCTAGCACTGTATTCTCATGGTTGGAATCATTTAAAATCCAAGTCGATTGATGATTTTTGCAAAAACTATTTATCATGTATTCATGAGATAAAAGGGCAATGAACAACAATGAATTAATGATGGCTCACACTCCAATGACGTCTCACACCCTAACAATAATTAATGAGACATCATAAGATAAAAGAGCAATTAATATCCAATGCATTAAATCAGCGGTTCTAATCGTTTACAAGAAACCATGATTTTTAATTAGAAGGCAACTCCTTAAAGTACCTTAGTTTAAGAAGGAAACTCCTTAAGAATCCGTCAGCAGAAGGCTCGTATACTTTGGTGTTACTGAGATGGTCAGCTTAATTGGTGATTGAACAAGTGGAAACATGTGATTATCAAGCCAAAACACTTAGACGATTGTTTGACAAATCAGGAAGGATTAGACGATTGTCAAATGTTGATAACATGTGATATCAAGCAAAACTTTACGTCCCAATTATTAAGCTGAGCAAACTGCAATGAGACCCAAAGAAAAAAATTAAAGGCACTGAAGAACATAAACCAAAAAGATAGCATCTTTATAAAGAAAAATTGAATGACATTTGTACATTTTAGAAAGCAGCACTTAAAGCAAAAAAAGTGAAAATAAACAAAATCCACTATCTAATCTTGTTAATATTCATTGAACAATGGGGAACAGTAATAATTGATTGAAAATTTTAACAAAATACAAGATGAATAACACACAAAATTGCTTAAAAGTAGAAATTCGCAAAAGCGAAGAAAATCTAACACAATGCCCATTAACAATCCCAACTAAAATAGCTTAAAATGAAGAACAAAGATGGTTTTCGTTAGCAAATATTGAAACTTTAATGAACCTTGAAAAACTCCGACCTCAATCKAACCTCTAAACACATTACATTCGACTGCCAATCTCATAGAGTCGTACGTAGTTCAAACTTCGTTCATTAAAAGCGTAGAAAACAAAAACCCTAAAATCAAAATCAAATCAATTCAAGCTAACTCAAACTTCATTCAATCTTTCAATCAATTCAAGTTAACTCAATTTTATTATTATTATTTTAAAAAAAAAACAAAACTTCCAACATATGTTTATCCTCAAAACCAATTATCATCCGAAAATCTCAATCACACGTAATCAGACAGTATCATCCAAAAATTCCAATCAATTCAATTAAACAATTTAACAATCGGATTCAAATAACCTAATAGCAAGATCTAACATCAACAACACAAAACCCCAATCGAGCAACTTCAAACACAAATCTAATGTAAATCCTAAAACGCAAACCCTAACTTTCGAAAACCCATAAATTACAATAGCCTCCCTAAAGAAAACTAATTACCTACGCTCAATAACACTCACCTGAGATTATAGCTGGATCCACCACACAAGAAGCACCCCACCTCAAAATCCAAAAGTCAATCACCCATCGCGAAGAAACTGGGTGAGTACCCTGGGTCGCAACACAAAAAAATCGTCGAAGACAACTCATAGCCCAACTGGTTAGCAAGATTCACGAAGATGAGAACTTGAGAAGAAAACGAGGAGCAGACTAATGAAGAAGATAAAGAAACTGATGGAAAAGGAAGGAGAAATAATATTGTACTTCAAAGAAGGAAAAACACTCACAACTGGTTAGTACTTCGTATAAGAAACTCACCGTACACGCGTAAGAGGAAAGGAAAATGCCTAAAGAGAGCAGTTTTGGCATAATGTAAAATGGAGTATATGCAAGGGTAATTTCGTAATTGAAATTTGGGCAAAACCAAAACTCATGATTTTAAGAGTTATGGGATACGGGATTTATGAAATTCGTGATATTAATCAATCTACATTATTACCTTTTAAACGGTAAATGGTTGCAATAAATTACATTTTGTTTAATTAATGCATATCCTAACGGATTTTTAACGATATGATGTCACCATATATGTTGATAATAATACCAAAATAATCTTTTTTAAAAAATACTCACTTCCTTAAATACTTAAAAGTCGAATAGCGAATTTCAATCTTAACTTCGACGAAAAGAGAAGCCCGAATCCAACCCACTCCCCATCCATGGCCAAACCTGCATGATCACCGGTCAAAGTAAGAAAGAAATCGCTCCATATATTAATTACTATTTTTTTTTTTAGCATGCGATGCGTGCTTGCAAGGAATGTTAAAATTTTGAATGAAGATTTGAGAATAAGAGTGAAATTTGTTAGAGATTATGATGAGTGAATGTGAGTGAGTTTGAGTGGGATTGAGTGAAAGAGTGAGATAGAAAAGGATAGGAACGAAGGAGGAAAAATATGATCGAAATATTCTTTTGCTTGCCGGAGTATGAAATCGGATAGGGATTTGTAAATTTTGTGTAAAAAGTGAATACGAGTAGTAGTTATTTTTAATTAAAAAAAATGTGAATAGTTATTTCTAAACTTTGACAAAAAGTGGATAATTTACGACAAATTTTCTTATATATTAGTTATATATACTCGGTTGTCCGTACAAGGTAAAGATAGATCACGAAGCAAAGAGCCAAACATACACTTGTATATTTGCTCGTACTTCACCTTAAGCTGAAACATGTACTTGCATGCTAAGGGCCTTGTACTAGCAACATTAGCATCCCATACATCATTAAAATATTCTTACCTCCAAAGAAATAGTACTATAACTCAATCATGTCCTATTATTCTCCAATTTTTTTGAGTCATGGAAGCCTCAAAACCCCTCCCATCTTTCTCTCTCCTCTTCTCTCCCTCCTAAACTATCATTTTTCTATTTTCCTTGATTCCAGCTTCATCTTATCTTTCTTTTTTTTCTATCGTTGTTAATAATTAATAATGCGTTATATATGTTTCGATTTTCCCTTTTATTCTTCCCATTCGATCACGTACTACTTCTAAGTTGTACTGCTAGAAGTAGAAGTTCTTGTAGTACTACTAGTACTTCACTCTTCAAACTAACATCTATTCAACTGCAAAATAATGAAGGTTTTGATGAGTTATGGCTCCTAATCAAGCTTTAATCCCATTTTATATGGTTACTAATTATTGGTAAGCTCTATTATTTGCTCCTTGT
>SNQN01000792.1:29582-49606 GCA_008642245.1 Bassia scoparia | reverse complement strand
AAACCACTTAATAAACTAACTTTTTCTAAAAAAAATAAATCATCTATCAATATATTCCAATTTCGAAAAAGTCATGTCACAATTGTTTGTTATATGGTGAATGGACTAATCTTCTGCGGGTTGCTATGAGTGCTTACTTGAATCCCATTGAATACAAAATACATTTTAGTGGCGGATCCACTTATATAGTAGTAGGATAGGTACATTGCCAACCACTTGCAACTAAAATAGTGATGAAATTTTAGGCACAAGTTTAATCCCAACTCAAAATTTTCTCTAGATAAGCATACATATCTTTAACTAACTTTTTACTTTCAAAATTCATATCAACGACTTTCTATATTTTTACATTTTTCAAGACTCTAATCAAGACTCATTATAACTTTTATAAAAAAAAATATATATTTAAAAAAGAAACAAATATATTTGATTAAAAAGAAAAAAATAAAAAGACCCAATAAAAATTGAACAAGTTGTCCAATAATGAGTCTCTGAGTATTGTGTAGATATGAGATCTTCGGAAAATCAAAACTCAACATCAAGACTCGGACTTTCTGCCTAATACCCTATAAGTAATTTCGGGAGTCTCAAGTTAAACTCTTCTAAAGACTAGGGTGATAATCTTGCCCTACTATAATTTGTGAGGATATTGTTGATAGTCTTTAGTCTAATTTAACTAATGACCCATGCAATAAACCACCTAATTTATTTACCCACTATTTATTATTTCTAATACGTTGCTGATACATTCTATATATAGATGAAGCATGTTACATATTGGGCCAATCATCTGAGAGAGGTGAGTTGCACCTAATAATTTGACAGAGCAGCCTCGACTACACTCCTCACAGATGCAAGCCGAGTAGAGAAGCCTAAACTTGAGAAAGAAAACTACCATGCATATGATTTAGAGGATAGCAGCCAAGTAGTCGTCTTAGACTCACGGTTGTCGAAAAAGAGATGTTAAAGCACACTGACAGTTTCTTCAACGAAGTAAAATCGGTGAGTCATAATCCAGATATGGCGAAAGAATAACAGCGGATCTTGTCCTACTTTGATTCAAAGCTAGCAAAGAAGAAGGCTTGCTCAATCCTAGGTGCATCTTCGCAACGTGCTGTGAGGATAGATACTCTTACATTTCATGTCAGGCATGTTATTAGCTATTATCCCGTTTACATAACTATAGCTATGTACGACTGTATGTACTTGCTATTAGTCTGCATGTGTGCATTGCATTCTAATTAATTAACGTGTTCGAATCGATCTTAGTGCAGATGAGGTGATACCAGTTGAAGCTGACTTATGTATGAAGTCTTACACCAAGAAGATAATTTTTTTTGTTGTCTTACGTACTTGCTTTAATTTGCATACAAAATAATAATTTGAGATTAATCTGTTTGTCAGACTAGATTTGAAGCATGACGGCGAGACAAGTCTGACATAATACATTGATACGAAGAGTTAGAAGTTGCACAAGTTGCATCTTACCAGTTGTTAAGTTCATTCTAATAATTTGTACATGTAATTTTATGGTTCTCTAATTCACTCTTTATTGGGGAGAGTTTTATCCTAAACACCGTATCAAGTCCTAGAAAAGTAGCCAGCTCCAATTGAGCATATTTTCATACTATTGACTTAGGCTGATGTTTCTTCCGTACAACTTATTTAGATAAGATTTTGGTAAAATAAGTTGAGTTTAAGTAATAAAATAAAGTATTTTGATGTGTTTACAATTGTAAAAAGGCAAAGTTTTCAGTAGATAATAAGGGTCAGTTTACATTAACTGAACTGAATGGAGCACTAGAACCTAAAACTGAACATGAATATATTTATGAGAGAGAGAAATTGGGTATAAGAAACTGAAACTGAACTGAACTGAAATAAGCTAATGTAAAAAGCGCTAATTCAAATCAGTTGAAAAATAAGGTTTCAATCCTTAAGAAATTTGTTTTTTCAATAAAAAAAGTCCAGTCAGTAGAAATAAATTCAATTAAGCAAAATTCAGTTGACAGATAATCTGAAACTTATGTATATTCAGCTAGCTGATCTTTTTTATTTTATTTTTTTTTAAAAAAATTGATGTTGGTGGATAAAATCACCCCCCCCTATTTCACATTTAATATCCCTTACGTTTTTTTAATGTTCATACTATTACTTCACTGTATTTAAGAGTTGATTAAGTTAAGATATAAATAGTTGAGATAGATCATACTCTCGTCAATTATTTAGATAAGTTTTTCAGTAAAAATAGAGTTCAGTTGAGTAAAAATAATCAGTTTACGAGAAATGGACCTATTTGATAAAAGAGTAAAATGTTGAATGAATTTTTTTTAGAAAAATAATTTTGGGGTGTGTGGATTTAAATACAATTTCATATTAATACTCCTTTCGTTTTTTTAATGTTCACACATTTTTCATTGATCTTAAAGTTGATTAAGTTAGATAATAGATTGAGTAGGGATCCTGTTCGTTCAACTTATTAGATAAGTTTCAGTAAAAATAAGTTCGTTCAGAAAAAATACGTCGCCAAAATTTAGTTGATAGAAATTGACCTAATTCTAGTAAAAGGGTAAAATTGTAAATCGATTTTTTTGAGAATATATAATTTTGGAGTGAATAATTGAGAATAATATGAAGTTGATTTTTAGAAAAGAGCTAATATCATTATGTTATAAGTAAAGTAAATAATATCTAAAGTTAAAATTTTTTAGATTAACCTGGAAACATTAATGAAAATAATCTAAAATGGAAAGTGAACAAGTAAAAAATAGAGGAGTATATATCAAGGTTTAATAATTTCTAATATTTGTTAGTATATGGGATGGTATTAGGGTATGTTCTTTTTTCCTTATTGTTTCAACAAAAATTAAAGAAAAAATCAGATAATTTCCAGAAAATAGAAATAAGTTGAAAAGAAACTTTAATGTTTCAAAGGTATTACGAGTTATGATTATGAAGATGGGGAGCAAAATCAAAAAATCGAACGGACACAAGTATGGAATCAGTCCGATCGGAACCGGCGAATCCGAACCCGGAGGCTTCACCTAGCCAAACAACACGCGATAAAAAATTTCTCTACCCTTGATCTTATCAACCACACAACAACCCCGTTGATAAGCAACCAACGTTTATTTAACCGGGACTTCACCTAGCCAACCAAAACTAGCCCCCTACATAAATGTTCAATCAAAGGTCTCATTTAATTCTCAAACACAAACCTTAAAATGTATCCGTAGTAGGACTGACTAGTAACACTCAATTTGGTCAACGCAACAGACCAACTGGACACTAACTCGTCCACTCTCCTCTTCAGTTTCACGTCCTCGATCTCAAACACTCTTCAGATTCCAATGGACCCACACAAAACTGACTTCCGCGTTATCGCCAACGTGGGACCAACCTCCGCCGCCGGCCTCCCAAAACTTCCAGTGGGTAAAGGTAATTTAAAGTACGTAACCCGGTTCCATAAACGACGCTTCCCTCTTCCCCCCCCTTTCGCCGCGCCCTCCGGCCCAGCTACTTTGCGCCCTACCTCATTCCCGCGAAAGTAAGTACGACGTACACTTCCTTCTTCATTCTATTTTTCCATTTTTCATTGATCTGATTATTGCCTGCTATTGTTCTGTAAACTTTGGTTTGTATTGTTTAGCGCTTGCAATTGCGAACAATTGTTTTGTTTTTTCTTCGAGATTTATACTTAATTTTGAAATTATATGCGATGGTACTGTATACTGTGATAATGTGATATTGATGGATATTATGTTGTTGTAACTGTGAATACTGTGATGGATGTTTTGAATTTTGTTAGTGTTTGTTTTATGATTGTTGTTGTTGTTGAAGTTGAATAGCTTTACTTTTATGTAAAATTGTGTGTAGTTCGGATTAAGAAGATCTGCATATACTGATTAATTAGTTAATCAAGATTGTTTTTTTTTTTTCTTGTTGGAAAAAATGGTTCATTTTTTTTTCAAATTTGTATTATAAATTGGAAAAATCACCTACTTACTATGGAAACACCTACATTAAGTTTTGTTAAAAGTTACTGCCGATTTCTTAAATTTAAGAAATAAAGTTTTAAAGAGCTACGATCGCTAGTAGTATACTTCGTAATGAAATCAATCAATGAATCACACCTTAGGACGCTTTTACATTGCTTTATTTTTCAATTCACTCAGTTCAAACTCCATTTAGTTTCAGGTTCTTAACCCCCAAATTTCTTCTCAATAAAATATACAATTCAGTTAAATTCAGCTCCTATTCACTTTAGTTCGGTTGATTTCGTTAATGTAAAACAGACCTTAGTTCCCATAAGTGGGAGTTGGTACATTAACTAACAGTGATCATTTGATAGTCATGTCACAAGATTTCTCTCTCCTAGACCCTTTGATACAACTTGCGAAATAAATAATTTGATTATAAAATTGTATCTTGCTAAAAGTGATTTCGAGTATGGGATTAATGTGTTGATTAAGTTTTTGATATTGATATATTCTCAACTTCTTGAGTTTTATGTTAAGAGCTTTTTATAGATTTTATGTGTTTTTTTTTTTTGTTTTTTTTTTTTTTGCTGAATAGGTTTGGGAAGATTCATTGTACAGTATCTTGATTTTATTTTTTTGTTCATTTTTTATCAAATGAAATTTAAATGCGGCTATTTATCTATTTGGAAGGAGTGTAGCATTACTTGCTAAAAGCAGGATTTCATGTAAAGTATCTTGATTTTTTTTATTTTTTTTTCTAAATTGAAATTCAAGACTGCTTGGCTATTATTTCTCATTGATGGAGTGTAAGCAAATTGCTAGAGATTTGAAGGAAAAGTGATTGTTTTTGAAGTAAACTAGTGATTTTGTTATGTGGAGATGTGGTTGTGATGTTGTTGCATTTCTATTTGACAGCTAACAGAACATGCGTAAAAACTCATGTTGCTGTGAGTTCCCAGAAATTGTGCCAAGAGGAGGTATGTTACTGTTCACAACCATTTAATTTGTTGATGTGCTGTGTTTAAATACCATATTACCAGTATGCTTTATATACGTGATCTACCATTGAAATTGGTTTGTTGAAAGCAAAATTATTAGTTATAAGATAAAATTACAACTAGCAGCAAGGATATGGCTTAGGGTCTTACAGTATTTGATTGAGAAAACTTGTGAAATGATTGAAAGACCTTATTTCTCCTATAAAATGGCGTTTGTTTCTGGGAAGGCGGGAATCGGCATTAACATTACACTTTTTGAAAATTTTGAGACTTATGTCATATTTTTTTTATTTTTATTTATTGTACTCACAAGAGTAATTCCATCTAGTTGTTTTGTTGTAATGCCACGACGCAAGGACAAAGATATTAAACCTTAGGATGTACTATCCATATTCCGAAAAGCTTCCTGGATTAGACCAGTCCACTTTGACTTAGCCTCTATATTGCTTTGACTTGTCACAAAATTGTTTTGTTTTGAAAATTTCTTTGCACTGGATTACACGTGGTTTTACCTCTTCTCTAACCAAAGTTTTGGAGTGTTATCCTCGCGTTGCAATGCTGTTTGAGTAGGGCAAAGTTCGGGCCTTGCACATTTTTCATAGATTGCTTGCTCCATGGTAGGGGAAGGGGAACCATCATGATTCATTCATTAGGAACATCCATATGAGGCAATGATCAATTTTCCACACATATCAATTCACAAGCATGGCATTGTTATTACTAGAGTTGAATGCATGTTATTGGGGTTAGAGGGAGTGTGTTGATTGATTGCAAGTTGTTGTCTAATTAATGACAAGAATCAAATTTAGCACTAAGCATATTTGATAAATTCGATCCATACCTTCCGTTTTTTTCTTCTTTCTTTATTTTTTATTTTTAATTATTATCTTGATTATTTAATTATTATTTATATTAATTATTATTATTATTATTTATTATTATTAATATTATTATTATTTATTATTATTTATTATCTTATATTATTATTATTATTATTAATATTATTAATTATTATTATTATTTATTTATTATTATTTATTATTATTATTATTAATTATTATTTATTTTATTATTTATTATTTTATTAATATTATTATATTATATTTTATTATTATTATTATTATTTACTTATTATTATCTATTATAATATTATTATTATTAGTATTTTATTAATTATTATTGCAAATACTCTCACCTTAGAGCTCCAAGTTAGAAGACATAGGTTCTATTGGACATCACTTCCAATGATTTTGAAATGCAGTCCCGGTGGGATTAAGGCTGCTTTCATGAATAGTGAACACCCAATGATGTACCGTGCCGATTATCTGGCCATGAGGTCGATTAAATTCTGTCTGTGAGAGATGCCTCTCGGATCTATAGGGAAGGCCATTCCTCAATGCCATGTTAAAGGACACTCTCTGTAGCGGTTCATACTGAACCTTTCTTCCAAGGACATAGTGTAGTGTGTGTTAGTTATCGTGTGTCAACATCTGTTTATATGTTCTGTTTCTAGTTTGGACTAATGAACTTTTCGGATGCGCGCCGCGAGAATTATCTTGTTGTCATATTGTAATCGAATCAACGTTGTAGATCGCTAAGG
Organism: Bassia scoparia; assembly: GCA_008642245.1. Taxonomy (NCBI): domain Eukaryota; kingdom Viridiplantae; phylum Streptophyta; class Magnoliopsida; order Caryophyllales; family Amaranthaceae; genus Bassia; species Bassia scoparia. Next base: position 43,028 of record SNQN01000792.1, on the reverse strand, counting down.
ACGTCTAACTTTTGAATGGAGAGAAAGGCATCAACTTACATATCTTAGGTCGATGCCAAATCCAAGCCATAATCCTACCTTCTCGTATCACTCCTATGAGTCAGCTTCCACTTACGGTACCGATTGTTCAGCCATGAGGTTTTTGAACTGTCCCATGGATCCTTATATTTGTGTAATTGTGTTTACAATAAACTGTTTTGAGTCTGACATATGTATTCTTGTTGTAAGATGCCTAGTGGGTTTCTTTATACGCTTGTTGTCCCCTTTGGTAGAACTTGGTTGTGTACAGTTAGCATCAATAAGTTTGGAATTAGAGCCATTTAGCCTGTGAAGATTCAATAGTTTGGTGATCTTCACTAGGACACTACCATACCAGTGTGGTGGGATTTGCAAATCCCACTTATTCTCCTTTCAGATTGTGTTTGGCCCGGAAGTGTGTGTAGTGTCACGCAAAAACTTCTCGTCCATTTTTACCCGTATATTTTGCTGCCAACCCAAACCATAGGTTATAGCGGAAATCGTATTCCCTAGAATGTGGGGAATCATCCCTTCCTGTGTATCTATTGGTGGTCTGCAAAAGGTTGAGGAATTTGCTTATGTTGATAACACCTTTTGAAAACATGTTCTATAGATTCTGTGTGCGAGACAAGGGTCATATACAAACACAATTTGTTTATAATATACTTCGATGAGAAAGTTATTCGATTGCTATTCAAGTCACATTGGACTAACCACTTACAATGCACGCAGACCTTAGCTAAGACATGCACTTTTCTTTATGATATACTCCTCTTTGAACTTCTTAATCCAAGTCGATTTATGCATCACTGTCAATTCCAGATTTTCGACATATTATTCTATACCCGGCAAAAAGTATAATATGAAGGCCTTAATTTAGTGACAAAAAGCTCCAATTCCCATGCTACCAAGTGAGGTTGAAGCATTGAGCTTCTATTCTACCAGAATATCGATTACCTTTTGATCAATATGACAAGCGTCACCCGAGAGTCATAATTGGTTTTTTATCGGTTAGGCCACAGACGAAATTTCCCTTAGGAATGATGTTGTAATTGTCTTTCCATTCACCAGTTTATCAATTAAGTTCTCAATAACATCATAATGGTTAAAAAGTTTTTCTCTACGTTAATTGATATACTTTTGCTGGAAAGATCTCTCCTTTTCTATAACCTCAGTATTATCTCATTTACTCAAGAGACTGTATGCCGAATGTGTGAGAGATATATGAGCCTAACTGATGATGATGAATCTTGTATATATATTTTCATCTAACGTGTTGTTGTGTGTTTATTGTTCTAGCATAACTCATCACCCTCTCACACATCATGTTTTCTAATAGTCGATTATTTCGGAATGTAGGCTTTGGGTGAATGACAACTACAAATCCGTAAGCCTCAGGTGTTCAGCAACTCTAGATATTTTATGTCCTCTTGCAACACTTTTCTTCTCCTTAATAGTTCGATTGCTGTTCAGCACTGTCACTTCTTGTTTGCCTAGACATCACCAGACAAAGATTTCAAGCAAAATTTCTCCCTGAATGAGCTTGAAAAAAGTTCATTTTCTTCCGTCTCAGTTAAATTATTCCACCAATTTAATAAAAATAATTTATGAATAGTTCACCGCATATTCTCTATCAGCATAGATAGAAATTTTGCTAGTTGAACCCTACTGTCTAGAACCTTCATTGGAGAATTTCACCTGTGAGAAAGAGAACGTTGGGTAGCGTCTGTCACTCATTTATACCTCATGTCTTACCTGAAGTTGAATAAAAGTGGTATTAATACCGCGCAATCATTGCGTATCGCAGGGGAGACAAAAATGACTTGTGGGAAGGAGTAGAAAGACTTTAATATAGTTGGATTGACAAGAGAGTGGGCTCTCGACCGTAGAGAGTGGAGGAGGAAAATCTATGTGGATGACCCCCGCGCCAATAAATCACTGGTTTTCATTGCCCAGGCTAAAATCTCGCTGCATATTATAGGGATTGAGAGAGGACTTTGACACTTAGAATCGTCATCCTCCTCCTTATTCCCTGAGGATTGTAGCATCCATGTGCTGATTCCGTGCCTTTCGTATTCTTAAGTGGTGTTCTGTGATGATGATTGATGTTTCCCATTAATGTTGTGTTGACATGTTTGCTGAAGGGAACCTAGACCTGAAGCTTGTCCGAAGCAGTTTGTACCGCATTATCCATTCTTCCACGAAGTTTTGATGTTTTTGACCAAGTCCTTAATATTGACTTTTACCTGCCTCCTGCTGTTCATCTGCTGCATCGTTCCAGGAACTCCCAATACTAGTTTTTCAATGGGACTTATGGAGTCATAAATGCATGAGGGTATTTTGCCGAAACAAGCCTTTCCACGGAAGGAAGGCTCATACATACTATCCACTAAATTGCAAATGCGAGCTGCGTCAACCCACTACCCGGTATGGTATCTCTTACATCATTTAGCATTCTGACCTTCTTTAAGTGTGCGTCCTTTGATGAGTTTTTTGAAATGTCCTTTAGGAACCATTCACCGACTACTTTCTCATGTCCAAAATATAATTCTATCCCCTGAGTCGGGGTAAATGAACACCTCAATCTATCTTCAGAGTCTATATTGAACTTTTCTGACCATTCAGATTTACAGTAGTACTTAACAGGGCCTGTCTGTTTTGATAAGTCCGATGCAGGCTGCCACTGGCTGAGGCTGACAGAGCCATAGCAGCTTTACACAATCTAGGTAGTAACTTTTCTTCTGATATGCCATTTCGTCAGCTTGTAAAAACCTTTGATTTATGTCTATAGCCGCCAGGATTTCAGTGTCCACCATGCTTGGCTATCAATGTGGTCGCTTGTCATTTGCAGAGACTAAAAAAGTGCCGATGTACCACAGATGTAGAAAGGAACGTTCTCTTAGAAGCTGCTGTTGGCTAAATATGTTTTACAGACGAAAGGATTGCTAATCGCTAATGCGCAACAGTAATGACTATCGGCTGACAAGAGCCAAGCAACGTCATAGTATGTTCATTTATTGTCTCCGTGACAAGACTTTTATTTCTTTTGTCTCTGTTGAGTTGCTTTCAACCTTTGGTAATTGCACCTACCAGTGGTATCTTCCTAAAATTGTATACGCGAAACTGACAGCACTCCTTGGGGGACGTGATCATTGGGTGAGCATCCCTTTTCTGTTTGCGTTGCGCGCCTTATAGTTTTCTATAACCATGTGTTTTGTGCCTTCTATGAGAGCATTTGTGCCCATACCAATGATATCGTCATCCATCCTATCCTAATTTCTTAGTCGCTCACGTAGCTTACTTTGATTACAACTGTTCTATCCAGTGCATATCTTGTAAGAGAAGCCTGACGAGGACGCCTCTTTTATATGTTCGACTCTAAGAATTGTAAAAGTTGGTAAAGCGAATTAGTCGTCTGGAGACAACAAGTGGGTGGCGGTAAAGAAGGGCCAATGGCCGAAGTGATCGAGAGTAACAGTTACCAGTTATCAGGAAAAGATCTTGCAATGAGGTATAATTGCATTGCTTCCTTCTTCCTTGTCCTATATTATATTTCATCTACAACATCTTACGAATCAAATGTTGGTAACCGGTGTACTGTTGAATGTTTTTTGACCATGGTTTCATGAGTCGTCATTCTCATATAAGAATTTGCATCTTCCTTGCCACCATTACCTAGTGCGCCCAACGTCGCCAAATGTGTTGTCAGTACTACCTCCGCCAAATAAACAGCGGTAGTGCTATGTGTGTGCGTCCTTATCAGGAAAAGATCTTTGCTAAGAATCTATAATTAAATTATCGATCAGCCGCATTATCGTGATGATCTACCTCCTCATACGTAACCTGCTTCATTATTTTATGATGTTTAATACTGTTATTCCGTCTAGATCAGAAGAAATGCAAATGACCGTCATAATGACTAACATTACGCGTTGCCTCTCATTCCCTATATGTTTGGTCAGAAGGGGCACTACTTGTGCTCTCTGCAACCTTGGTTTGCGTTCCTGAGCGTCTTCTTCGAACTTTAATAAATTGTGCGCAGCAACATAGATTTTCATCCCGCCATTACCACTAGACTATCAAACAGGTAAGAGTTCACAGTTCCCTTCTATCGTCATCGATACTGTCCATGAATTGTTGAACCTATCTTTTCCAGCTATAACTAGGTCTGCCCCTCTATGTCAGCCTTCTTGTTCACATGCTTTATTTCACTTTGTCCTTTGATTGGTACCGCTTATTGTTTGTACTCTCTTCTAGTCATGCGAAAAAGTTGATTCTAACCTTTCAGGGTCGCTGTGCAAAACGACGATACTGACCGCCGGAATGAACATGATTTTCCTACTTTCTGAATTTGCAGAGGTTTTATGTGTTTTCGCGTTATGACAGTATGCCGAAGATTTAATCTTTACCTTCATTCCTGTTCCGGACGCCTCAATGCGGATTTCTACCTTGCCCTCCCTAATTAGATGATGGCCAACGTCAAAGTTAACCATGCTGCTGTCTGTTGTGAACATCTTGTAGAGAACTTCCAATCCGTGCATGGATGTATGATTCATACTTCTGGCCTAGAAATAATTGACTGTGTGGCTGCTACAAAGTGTATGTATAATAATAGGTCAGTGCGTGTAGTATGAGAAAGACCCGCTGGTTCCTGCCTGGCATCAGATGTCTAACAGGCCCAGAGTTACCTTCTGATACATTTCTTATATAGATAAGCATGTTAATATTGGCAATCAATCTGCAGAAGAGGTGGAGTGCACCCTACATAATTGACAGAGCCCTCGACTACATCCCTCAGCTGCAAGCCGAGGTAGAGAAGCTAACACTTGAGAAGACTACCATGCTATCAGTGATAGGAAGCAATAAGCAGCAAGTAGTCGTCTTAGATCACGGTGTCGAAAACAGAGATGTTAACAAGACACTGACAGTTTCWATCAACGAAGTAAAATCCGGTGAAGTCATAATCCAGATATGCGAACAGAATAACAAAGCCGGCATCTTGTCTACTTTGATTCAAAAGCTAGAAGAAGAAGAAGGCTTCCACATCCTAGGTGCATCTTCGCAACGTGCGTGTGAGGATAGATCCTGCTTCCATCTTCATGTCCAGGCATGTTATCTAGCTATTACTCCGTATTACATACTGCTACTGTACGACTGTATGTACTTGCTATAGTGTGCTGTGTGCATTGCCATATAATTATTAAACGTGTTCGAATCCGATCTTGTGCAGATGTAGATACCAGTTGAAGCTGACATTATGTATGCACGTCTTACACCAACGAAGATAATTTTTTTGGTTGTCTTAGTACTCTGCTTTAAATTTGTACAAAATAAATAATTTGAGATATAATTCTGTTGTCAAGACTAGATTTGAAGCATGACTGCGCGAGACAAGTCTGAACATACATACATTGATACGAAGAGTTAGAAGTTGCAAAGTTGCATCTTCACCGCTTGTTTAGTTCATATCATAATTTTGTACATGTAATTTTTGGTTCTCATAATTCACTCTTTATTGGGGAAGTTTTATCTCAAACAACCGTCACCAAGTCAAGAAAAAGTAGCCAGGCTCCAATTGGCTATTTTTCAATACTTATTGACTTAGGCTGTGTTTTTCCGTCAACTTATTTAGATAAGTTTTGGTAAAAAAAGTTTGAGTTCAGTAGTAATAAATAAAGTTATTTTGATGGTGTTTACAATTGTAAGAAAGGCAAGTTTTCAGTAGTAATAAGGGTCCGTTTACATTAACTGAACTGAATGGAGCTGAACTAAACTGAACTGAATATTTTATGAGAGAGAGAAATTGGGTTAAGAACTGAACTGAACTGAACTGAAAATAAGCTAATGTAAAAAGGTCCTAAATTCAAATTCAGTTGTAAAAATAAGTTCAATCCTTAAGAAATTTGTTTTTCAATAAAAATAAGTCCAGTTCAGTAGAAATAAATTCAATTAAGCAAAATTCAGTTGACGATAATTGAACCTTATTGTACTATTCATGGCTAGCTGATTTTTTTATTTTTTATTTTTTTAAAAAAATTGATGTTGGTGGATAAAATACCAATTTACAATTATAATACTCCCTTCGTTTTTTTAATGTTCATACTATTTTTCACTGTATTTAAGAGTTGATTAAGTTAGATATAATAGTTGAGTAAGATCATACTCTCGTCAACTTATTTAGATAAGTTTCAGTAAAAGTAAGTTCAGTTGAGTAAAAATAAGTCCAGTTAACGAGAACATGACCTAATTTAGATAAAAGAGTAAATGTGTGAATGAATTTTTTTTGAGAAAAAATAATTTTGGGGTTGGTGGATTAAATACCAATTTACAATTATAATACTCCTTTCGTTTTTTTAATGTTCACACCATTTTTCATTGTATTTAAGAGTTGATTAAGTTAGATAAAATAGTTGAGTAGGATCCTGTTCTCGTCAACTTATTTAGATAAGTTTCAGTAAAAATAAGTTCAGTTCAGTAAAAATAAGTCGCAAAATTTAGTTGATGAGAACATGACCTAATTTAGATAAAAGGGTAAATGTGTAAATGATTTTTTTGAGAATAATAATTTTGGAGTGAATAGATTGAGTAAAATAATGAAAGTTGATTTTAGAAAAGAGTAATTCATTATGTTAGAGTAAATAAAATATCTAAAAAGTATAAAAATTATTTTTAGATTAACCTGGAACAATTAATTGAAAATATCTAAAAATGAAAAGTGGAACAAGTAAAAAAATAGAGGGAGTATATATCAAGGTTCTAAATAATTTCTAATAATTGTTAGTATATGGGAGGTATTAGGGTATGTTCTTTTTACCTTATTGATTTTCAACAAAAATTAAAGAAAAAAAATCAGATAATTTCAGAAAAATAGAAATAAGTTGAAAAGAAACTTTTAATGTTTCAAAGGTATTTACGAGTTATGACTTATGAATATGGGTGAGCAAAATCAAAAAAATCGACGAGCACCAAGTATTGGAATCAGTCCCGATCGAGAACCGGCGAATCCGAACCCGGGACTTCACCTAGCCAAACAAACACCGAATAAAAAATTTCTCTACCCTTGATCTTATCAACCACACCAAACACCCCGTTAAAGCCACCAACGTTATATATAAACCCGGGACTTCACCTAGCCAACCAAAAACTAGCCCCCCCCTAACAAATGGTTCAATCAAAGGTCTCATTAATTCTCAAACACAAACCTATAAAAATGTACTCCGTAGTAGGACTGACTAGTAACACTATCAATTTGGTCAACGCAACAGACCACACTGGCACACTACACTCTCCACTCTCCTCTTCAGTCTTCACTCCTCGATCTCAAACCACCTTCTTCAGATTCAATGGACCCACACAACAACCATCTTCCGCCGTTCATCCCCAACCCGTGGGACCCACCTCCGCCGCCGCCGCCTCCCCAAAACTTCCAGTGGGGTAACGGTAACTTTAACGGTAACGGTAACCCCGGTTTCCATAACGACGCTTTCCCTCCTTTCCACCCCCCTTTCGCCGCGCCTCCCGGGCCCACTAACTTCTGCGCCCCTAACCCTCAGTTCCCGCGAAAGCGAAAGTTCGGTAATCACTTCTCTTTCTCTCGATTTCTATTTTTCCATTTTTCATTGAGTCTGATTTTGCTGCTTTGTTMTGTWAAATTTGGTTTAGTGATGTTTGCGCTTTGAATTGCGAACAATTGTTTTGTTTTTCTTCGAATTTATACTTAATTTTGAAATTATAGCGTATGATACTGTAATACTGTGATAATGTGATACTTTGATGTGATATTATGTTGTGTAAAACTGTGATACTGTGATGTGATGTTATGAATTTTGTTAGTGTTTGTTTTACTGATTGTTGTTGTTGTTGAAGTGAATAGCTTTACTTGTTATGTAAATTGTGTGTAGTTCGGAATTAGAGCATCTGATATACTGATATTAGTTAATCAGATTGTTTTTTTTTTTCTTGTTGGAACAAATGGTTCATGTTTTTGTCAAATTTGTATCTAAATTGGAAAAATCACTACTTACTAGTGGAACACCTACACTTAAGTTTTGTTAAAAGTTACCCGATTTCCTTAAATTTAAGAAATTAAGAGTTTAAAGAGCTACGATCTGCTAGTAGTTATACTTCGTAATGAAAATTCAATCAATGAATCAAAGCCTTAGGGCCTGTTTACATTAGCTTATTTTCAATTCACTTCAGTTCARCTCCATTYAGTTCAGTTCTTAACCCAATTTCTCTCTCACATAAAATATACAATTCAGTTCAATTCAGCTCYATTCACTTTAGTTCRGTTGATTTCGGTTAATGTAAACAGACCCTTAGTCCCATAAGTGGAGTTGGGTACATGAACTAACARTGATCATTCTGRATAGTCATTCACAAAGATTTACCTCCTCTCCCTACGACCCCTTGAATACAATTGACGAAATAAGATAATTTGATTATAAAATTGTATCCTTGCTAAAATGTGATTTCGAGTGATGGATGTTAAATGTGTTGACTTAAGTTTTATTGATATTGATTATTCTCAACTTTCTTGTGAGTTTTATGTAAGAGCTTTTTGATAGATTTTATGTGTTTTTTTTTTTTTTTTTTCTGAAATAGGTTTGGGAAGATTTCATGTACAGTATCTTGATTTTATTTTTTTGTTACATTTTTTTATTCAAATGAAATTTAAACTGCTGGCTATTTATCTATTTGAAGGAGTGTAAGCATAACTTGCTAAAAGTCAGATTTCATGTACAGTATCTTGATTTTTTTATTTTTTTTTTTCAAATGAAATTCAAACTGCTGGCTATTTTTCCATTTGAAGGAGTGTAAGCATAACTTGCTGAGAATTTTGAAGAATAAAGTGATTGTTTTGAAGTAAACCTAGCTGCTTTTTTGTTATGTGAGATGTGGTTGGTGATGTTGTTGCTTTCTATTTGACAGCTGACACAAACAATTGCGTAAAACTCTATGTTGCTGGAGTTCCCAGAAATGTGACCCAAGAGGAGGTATGTTACTGTTTCACAAACCATTTAATTTGTCTGATGTGCTGTGTTAAATACCATATTACAGTATGCTTTATCATACGGTGATCTACCATTGAAATTGGTTTGTTGAAAGCAAAATTATTAGTTACTAAGATAACATTACCAACCTAGAGCAAGGATATGGCTTAGTGGTCTACATATTTGATTGAGAAAATTGTGAAATGATTGAGAAAGACCTTATTTTCTCACTATCAAAATGGCGTTGTTGTCYGGGAAGGCGGGAATGGCATTTAAACATTGAGTTTTTTGTGAAAATTTTGAGACTATGTCAATATTTTTCTTTATTTTTATTTATTGTACTCACAAGAGTTAATCTCCACTCTAGTTGTTTTGTTGTATGCCACGACGCAAGGACAAAGTATATAACCTTAGGATGGGTACCTATCCATATTYCGAAAGCTTCCTGGATTAGACCCATAGTCACTTTGACCTTAGCCTCTATAATTGCTTTGACCTTGTCCAACAAAATTGTTTTGTTTTGAAAATTTCTTTGACCACTGGATTGACCCTGGGTTTAGCCTCTTCTCTAACCAAAGTTTTGGAGTTGTTTCCAATCCTCGTTGCATGTGTTTGAGTAAGGGCCAAAGTTCGGGCCTTGCACATTTTTCATAGCATTGACTTGCTCCATGGTAGGGGAAGGGGAACATGATTCATTCATTAGGAACATCCATATGAGGCATGATCAATTTTTCCACACATATCACAATTCACAAGCATGGGCATATTGTTATTACTAGAGCTTGATGCATGTTTATTGGGGTGAGAGGGAGTGTGATGTTGATTGCAATTGTGTGTCTAACTTAAATGACAAGACATCAAATTTAGCACTAAGCATATTGATAACATTCGCATCATACCTTCCGCTTTTTTTCTTCTTTCTTTTTTTTTTTTTAATTATTTTAATTATTATTATTATTTTATTAATTCATTATTTATTATTATTATTATTATTATTATTATTATTATTATTATTTTATTATTCTATTATTATCTTAATATTATTATTATTATTATTATTATTATTATTATTATTATTATTATTATTATTCTTTCTCTCACCTTAACTCCAATTGGCATAGTTTTTCATGACATCTTCAATGATTTTGAATGCATCGGTGGGTTGCTTGTTCATGATAGGACCACCCGATGCCGCATTAAGGCACATACGATTCTTCTGTGAGAGCCCTCGATAAGAGCCATTCCTCAATGCCATGWTAAGGACAYTCTTCTGGTAGCTTATTGAACCTCTTCCAAGCATAGTAGAGTGACTCGTCAACCTTGTTTTAATTCTTTTCTAGTGGAATGAATTTCGAGAGAAATGTTGTAGTCACTTGTTTCCAGGTAGTCAATGTGTTGGGAGGCAACCTATCGAGCCAAATCCAGCCAATCCAATTCCTTCCYCATGATAGTTCAATCGGATGTAGCCTTGTGTAACTCCACTGGCCTTTATTGTGGTACAATACTGTTGAAATTGCTTGAGATGAACCTGGGGTTTTCATGCTTTGTCCCTGATAATTGGTAACTCTCAATAAGTGTGATGAGAGTAGGCCTAATTTCAAAGTTGGGTTATTGGCCTCAGTGGTGGGATTTGCAATCCCACTTACTCTTTAGATGTTGGTGGAGCACCAAACTCTCTCATTTTTTAGTTTTCTGCCAACCCAAAAGGATTTGTGAATGATTCGGGAACATTGGACATTGGAGTGTCAGCAGGCCTTAGCACCACTTGATTAATTAGGGCTAGAAGATTCATGCATTGACTCAACCACAATGCCCAGCTRCTAGCTGTTGCTCTTTTTTCCCTTCGAATGGTCATCACGGTCTTTTCAGGTTCGACATTCAAGGGCAAAAGAGTTATTATTTTTACCAAGTGAGGAGGGTGAGTTGAACATTACCTTATCAATGACAAGCAGAGATATTATTTTTAGTAGTTGGAAGACTTACCAGTTAACATTGCCAAATCAAGTTAAGTTATGGTTTGAACTCTGAAGGGTCCCCTTTTCTTCTTGATTTATTCTTGAAGGAGTGTGGGGAAATAAAATGTTTGTATWTTTAACTGTGTTGTATGTTTGATCTGTCACTCAATATGTTCKTGGGTRTTCAGGGTGGTGGACCTCAATGAAGTCATTTCACAAAAATGTCTCCACTTTCTTCCCTTTTATTGAGCTTGTTTCAGCACTGTCACTTCTTGTTTGCTAGACATCACCAGACAAGATTTCAAGCAAATTTCTCCCTTGAATGAGCTGAAAAAAGTCATTTCTTTTCCAGTAACAATATAAAAATAAAGTTTACATACTCAAAGATAGAAATTTTGCTAGTTGAACCACTTATATTATGTAAAGAAACTGTGYGCTGTTATTTATTTATTTTTACCTGTTGAATAAGTGTTAAACGAGCTAGAGGGAGACCAAAAATGACTTGKTGGGAAGGAGTTAGAAAGGACTTGAAATAGTTGGATTTGCAAGAGAGTGAGGCTCTCGACCGTAGAGAGTGGAGGAGGAAAATCTATGTGGATGACCTCCCGGAATAATCACTTTTGGTTCATGTTAGCCAACCCCTCATATGGGATTAAGGCTTTGATTGATTTATTGATTGATCTGTTGTATAAGTGTGATATGATTGTTCGGTGATTAAAGTAGCTTTGACATTGTACAATCATAATTTTGATTTTTGAAATTTAATAGATTTACCTGCCTTTTTTTTCTGTGCACTTCAGATCTATCGCTTGTTTGATGAATATGGAAAAGTCACGGAGGTTATTCTTCTTCCTAACAAATGGACTGGTCAACTACATGGTATGTATTCATATTAGCAATTGTTTTAATGTGTCTTATTTTATAAGGACTAAACATTCCTTTTGTCCTATAATTATCCTGCCCAATTTTTAGGAGGCTAATATTTTAATTTCATGATTTACAGAGTATTGTTTTGTGAAGTATGCGTTGATTGAGGAGGCTGACAGAGCCATAGCAGCTTTACACAATCAGTATACTTTTCCTGAAGTATGTAGATAGAACATATTATTAGGATTTTTGTCACATATAATGCTGTATGAAGACTATGAACCATTAGAAAACCTCTTCTAAATATGTTTTGTACAGACAAAGCTTGCCATCACAGTTAGATATGCTGACAAAGCCAAGCAACGTCAAGGTATGTTCATTTATTTTAGWTTTTTTTATGTTTATGTTTGCTTTCAACCTTGTTTTGCTTGTATAAATTGAGGACTCAATCCTTGGGACTGATCATGGGGATTTTTCTTCCGCTTATATTTCTACATGTTTTTTTAGAACTTTCCCTACATTATCTYATCCTACTTCTTATCCTCACTACTACTTATTGACCTTAAGAAAATCTGAAACTGCCCCCTTTATATGCTTCATATAAGAATTGTAAAGTTGTAAAGGTTTAGTGACCAATGGAGTAACAGTTACCAGTTATCAGGAAAAGATCTTTGCAATGAAATTGCTATATTAGATTTATCAAACGTACGTATCGGTTTATCTTTATATGCTTCATATAAGAATTGTAAAATGTAAAGTCGCAAAGGTTTAGTGACTAACATAATAAAGAGTTACCAGTTATCAGGAAAGGATCTTTGCTAAGAAATTGCTATATTAGATTTATCGATCATATTTGTTTATTTTGTCGTTCTCTTAGTTTTATATGTTTAATGTATTCAAGTCGTTACATAAGGCTCTCTCCTTTTATTCCTATATGTTTTGCAGGGGCACTTTCTCAAGGCTTGGAGCGCTCTGTGCAGCATGATTCAAGCCTTACAAGATCAGGTATCATTCTCAACGAAGATGATTTATATCTCCATAACTAGTGCTTGAAGCCTTGAATGCTYATTTCCTTTCTTTATTTTACCTTATTGTTGTACACTCTCTAGTCATGCTGAAAAATGATTCTACCTTTCCCGGACGAGGTAAATTTTTTTCAATTGCAGAGGTTTTATGTTTTTCTATTAATGTTACCTTCATCTTCCTATGTTAATGTTAAATTGTCCCTTTAATTTGCAGAGTAATGTATGTTTTGTGTTTGTTTATTGCAGCTAATATTGGAGAAACTCTGCACAAAGTGTATGTAAATGGCCTGAATAAAGAGGCATCAGATCAGGAGATTGAAGAAGTATATATTCTCTTTTAATTTATGATCAATTACTTCTGAAACATGTTATCTGATGTCAAAAGTTTGCTGAATGATTTTTTTTTCTCTTGTGATGATTGGTGAAAGCTTGTCATGCTGAAAATGGGCATCTCAATTTCTTTGATGATAGGATCTCTGTCCAACTTAAATAATTGTCTTTTCCTTGTCAATATATCAATGATGTTGGTATCTTTGCAAAGAATATCTTCTAAATTTCTTCCCTGTGCTAGATATTTTCGCCCTATGG
>SNQN01000791.1:107063-122388 GCA_008642245.1 Bassia scoparia | reverse complement strand
GAAAAATTCCGAAGTGGTTGATAGACTGTTGAAGTGATTCCGAGGACGAATTCACCAACCTCGTTAAGATTGACTCGGAAATGAGTTGATTCGAGTAGGATTAAATTTAAAGGCGTTGTTCCAAGGTTATAATTCGTTTTAGCAGTTTGAGTTTGTATAGTTGTTTGGTAGTTTTCTGTTTTTTTTAGATCATCGTACTTTCTGATTAGCACAATTAGCAAGCTGTTAAGGTTTGGTTGTGTTTAGAAATGCAGTTTTTTCTTTTTATTTAGCCGTTACATTTTCTAAGCTTTGCTTTAGATTCAATGAACAAATATATAAAAAAATAGAAAAATTCCAGAGATTTATTTGTTGATCGTGCTTAAAGAAAGATAATTTGTTATGATTTTCCAAGTTGCTATGTATGATTACGATGATAAACATGAACTCAATAAGTAGTAACGGTTATCGCTTCAGTTTTGATGAATTGGAGTAGTTTGTGTTGCTTATGATTGATTGGTCCAATCGTATAGAGAATCAAGTACAAGAAGCTGCAATTTAGTAATATGTACGACAAGAAAGCAATTATGTATCACTGTTGACAGAAGTACACTTGAAAACATAGTGTACATTGCATGCATTGCCTCTAAATTGAACCATTTTTATATTTTGAAGTAGCACATTTCTAACACTCTCACGATCGAATAAGCGCAAATTCTACTATGATCCCCGGAATGTTTCAATACGAAAATAACCTTGTATTTTGGAACATAACATTTTTTATTTCTCAAAAATGAAAGTTTTAGTTTCCGAAAATGAACGATGTGCCCGAGACAATGATGAGGGACATCTATCCCGGGATCATATACACTTACTACTCCGGAATAAGGCTATACATACTGATGTAGCCAAATAAAGATGGACCAGTTCTTCAAATTGGACCGCAATTTTATAAACAAGAACCCATTGTGATATAATGCTACATTCCATGATCAAAAATAGTATAAATCGTATACCATATAGTAAGAATTGATATATAAATATCATATTTATATAAAGGCCTTTCTTCAGTCAAGACCCATTTATCTTCAAAATTATCGACGTCTGACACTTGTTCACGATCCTAGCAAGCTATAGAGATTTATAAATACCCTACTTTTCAAAAAAGGACGCATGTTACTTACATCATATCAATCCACTAATTCTCAAGACTTACTCAGAGATACTCTTTGCTTTGTCATTCTTTACGTCTCGACCTTCTCATTCACACTCTAAATTCATCCTCCCCATACACCAAAGCTGGGTGTGTCACAGGTGTCAACTCACTGCCATTTAATAACACTTGTATGATTTTGGGTTTGATTGAAGATGACTGCTGTAGGAGTCTATATAACTCTGATACATGAGGTAGCTACGCGCCAGGTAGATCCTCCCACATCACTGTGTTGACTCTTGGTGCCAAGCTGAAGCTCAGACAGGCAGGAGTGTTGCATGTAAATCCGAAATCCGGAGTACTTGATGTCTACAGACCAGCAGAGTTTGCAGTGCTAATCCCGAAAATCTGGAGTACTTTATAATCTCTAATAATTAGACCATGTAAGAATGATGGAACGAACTTCTTCTGGTGTTACAAGACAGTGGTTAGCGATAGATCTCATTCATAGTGGCGAGCAAATTACCGTTTTTGCAAGTGTAGTAATGGCTTCTGAATTATAGATCCCCATATCCGCGGTTTCCTTTGCTTGTACTCATGGATGGAAAATTAACAGTCGAAAGGCCAAAGCTAGTAGTTGCTTAACATACAAGGAACGAACGAATTATATGTTAACATCTCAACTTACATCATTTTCACACAGAAATTTCTTGCAGTTTTGATTTTTAATTCAGAGTCGAACAAGCAGCAAGCATAAAACAGGAGACAAGTATGTCATCTATAGATTTTTTTGATATTGTTTTCTTTTTTTTTTTTTTGTTTTATTGAACCTCAGTAGAAATCAGAGTGAATTACACCTAGTATATTACACATCTACATATACTAAATAACTGACTAATAAAAGAACTTGCAATTAACATAGCTGGATTAAAATTAGCCCAAATCATCAATTGCAAGAGTAATTCACATATATCCCTCCCTGCACAATTGTTTGACAGTTCGCGATCATTCCACAGCTACTCGCTGTCTTCCCGATTTTATGAATGACACGTACTCGTAATCCTCCTCCTGCGGTGACATTCCCGTCACTGTGACTTGTTTAGCCTTGGGTATCGAAACATCGTACGTCTTCAAATCTTAATCAAAGGAACCCAAATATGTTAACTCAATACAAAAAACTGAAGATACAGGAACAACAGATATTCGTGATCAGTAATACGAAAACTGAGTTTACTCGAGAGCTCGATTTTAACCTTTCAATCTTTTTGATAAGCCTTCAATAGCTTCCTTGATGCATTCATCACAATGCAATCCACCTTCAACTCAACACACTAATTAATGAAGCCAAAAACCGATTAGCAGGTAGAGGGGACAAAAACAACGATGATGGCGATTGCATTAAAATGTGAATTAAGTTCTAATTACTATATTTGTCATGTTTGATTAGCCAAATTAAACTCAAGTTTTGAGTCTAGAAGACAGCTAAGAAATTTATGAACTAGGAAATTGCTACCCTGTATTTATGTATTTGTATAAGCGACATGTTGCATATAAATAAGGTGGGGCACTTAGATTCTTGTTTTTAATGGTGATGATAATTGAATAAACCAACTTTAGTTAAAGGTAAAAATCCATTTTTGTGTTCTTGCTGTTTGGACCTTTGATTTAGAGCGCTACAGTTCATAGCGTGTTCATCTGGTATCCAGTGAAACAATCTACGCAATGAAGGCAAAGTAATCTAGTGTGGAAATGGAAAATATACAACTTCAGTGTTGAAAAAAAAGGAGGGTGAGTGGAGTTGCAAAGCTTTAAAAGACGTAGCAAAGTGAGTGGTGTGACCAGCTCTTTAATTCCTTTTATCTTCCAAATGAAAAAGAAGCTCTTGCGGTGCATGAAAGCAAACCTTAACCCTATTAATGTCGCCAAAGTAACAAGACTTGCCTCAATTTTTCTACCTCCTCCCCAAACTAAAAACCCGGCTTTATTAGGCTCTTGAGCTACGTTAACATTTGAGGGACGAACTCCCATTCGTAATTCGTTTAATTGCAATAAGTAACTACTAAAAGATGAAATTTCAAATTAACTTGGCAAAAGATGTTTTCTTTCTAATTTAACGATCACCGTGTTCCTATTTCTCTCAACATGTAAATATTGTATTAAAGACAGAGTCCCATACAATTTGAGTTTCTTGGCAATTTAAAAGGTGAAGACAGATGAAAGTTCTGCTACTATATAACAAGACCCTAAATAATAAAAACGGATTCCCAATTATAAAAAAAAATTGAAACTTCTCGATCATATAGTTCGCAAGGTCTTGACTTTCTAATATATTCGACGTTTTGTACCCTGAATTTAAATTTTTATCACGTTATGTCATTCCCGCTGAATTTTAATACTGTGTATTACCTTAATTAATTTATTATTATTTTTTGAGAATTCATTTATAAGTAGAATGGGAGGGTAGGACATAACTAAGAAAACCACTATAATTGAGAAGTATAACAAAGTTTTAACAGGACGAATACAACTGGAAACTGAAACCCGCAGGGATGGACGTGGTTTGGACTTTTGAATCGTAGCTTTTTGGTTAGTTTTTAGATTTGAGTCGATCAAGTTAAAACTCTAGTTTATCTAAATAAGGTGTTTGGCAAACTAGCTATGCAAAATAACGTTTAGCTTTTGAGGTAGATTTTCACAAAAGTTAAGATGATAGCTTTTGGAGTACTTTTTTCAAACGCTACCTATAGTGAGGTAGAGCTATTCAAAATCGGATACCAGAAAAATTCCGTCCGAATATGCCGAATTTTTTGGAAATTGTTTTTTAATATCGAGATAATTCGGATTTTTGAATTTCCGGATACTCTGAAAAAACGGATCGGAAAAGCGGATATCTGAATCCGATTTGGAGCTTTATATTGCGTGACTTTAATGGCCAAGTTTTAATTAAAATCCAAACATTTTTGGCCAATATCAATTTTCGAATTAAAAATTGAATATCCAATCCGATTTCCGAATTTTAAAAGCCAAATTTTAACTATAATTCGGAAATTCAGATATCCGAATTAAATAAAATTGCATTCTCGGTTCGATTCGATTTCCGAATTTGAAAACTGGATATCCCATCCGGTCTTCCGAATTTAAAAAAACCGGATCGTTAAAGTCCCCGTATTTTCGGAAAAAACGTATTCGTATCGGAAATCGAATCGCGAAATTCTTGCACAACCCTAATAGTAGGTCATGTTCTCCTCAACTGATTTTTGCTGAACTGCATCTTATTTCGTACTGAATTGAACTTTTTTACACCGAACTTATTGGTACTAAACTGAACTTATTTTTACTGAATCGAACTTATTAACTAAATTAAACTTATTGCCTACTGAAATGAATTTATTTATTGAAACTTTAAAATTAAGTTAACGAGAACATAACCTACTCTTAAAATAACATTTTTTTTTACTATACGCTACTCCAACAATTATTATTTTGCCAAACACCACAAATTAAGCTGAAAAATGGTTGATAAGATCATAGACAATGCATTATGCAATCATGGATGTGAAATAAAAGAAGTGGTTCCCACATCGACATTTTTATTTAATGTTCGTCAATTATATAACCCAACAACAATTCCATTCTAACAGGCCGAGCTTCGTAACTAGAGTTTGCCAAGTGGGGGCAATTAAAGAGAGATGGGGCGGTCGCAAATTCTATTATGGTCCCGGACAAATGTTCATATGCTGAAAATGAACACTTGTATTTCGGAAATGAACATTTCTAGTTTCGGGTACGAAATTTGCTGGACCACATGATCTTGGATGGTATGCTGGGGGAACCTTAAGTTGCTGCTTAATAGAGCAGCGACCCGCAGCTGGGTTGGTAAGACGGGTCGTTTTCCTTGTCTGACATAGAAACCAGGTTTTGGCTAATTGGTGCCCTTTAACGAAACCATCTCCTGTTTTATAGTAACTATTCAAAGTCCAGATCTCCCCAAACAACCAATGAAACTTTATCCTCTGTGAATGTTTTTTGTAACAATTATTCTCATTGTGTTTGTATATCAACTTGTAATACGACAGCTTATTAAGTTTCATGATGACTAGACTTCAGCCACAGGCTGATCATTAGTTTCCCCCTTGTCAAACAAAAATTATCTTAAATACTCCCCGTTTTTTTAGATGTTCCATACTATTATAAACGTTTTAAGAGTATTGAGTTGAATAAAATAGTTGAGATAATGGGTAAAAAGTTGAATAAGTTAGGTAAAGAGTTAAATGTGTGAATGAAATTTTATGGGAAATAGTAATTTTGGGTGAAAAGATTGGGTAAAGTAATGAAAGTTGACTTTAGAAAKGRGTAAGTCATTAATGTTAGAGTAAATAAAGTAGGTAAAATGTGAAAAAGTTATTTTTAGATTGGTTTGGAACAACTATTTAAAAACATCCCAAAATAGAAACTGGAACAACTAAAAAAAACGGAGGGGAGTAATAGATTAACATATAAAAAAAGATATTGACGGACAAACAATTGAATAAGTTTTGTCCTTTTCTTTAACGAAAATAAGCTTTGTCCTCTCATTTTTTAACAGAAATAGGCTTTGCCCCTAAGCAAAACATCTTTGGGTACATTAACACAATCCCTAATATGGGAGAAAAGTTCTCCAACAAAATATTCACCCTCCTTCTCCAAAAGCCTTTAGGGTGGAACCCTCTTGGTACACTGATGAAAGTTTCAAAAACCTTGTGACCCTTCATTGGAGAGGCGGTTCTTCTGATTTGGACAAAAAGTTGCACTGTTTTAAATGCATTCTTAAACCTTGGGCTGATAATCACTTTAATCTCCTGCAAAAGTCAAAGAGACATTTACTAGCTAGACTTAAAGGCGTTCAGTCTGCCTTAGAGAGAGAACCCAGGAATCCTTTTCTCTGAAATCTTGATGCCTCCCTTTCAGCTGACCTAGACCTTATTTTGGACCAAGAATTCTCTTACTGGAAAACCCGAGCCAAAGAGGAATGGTTAGGGGGGGGATAGATGTACTAAGTTCTTTCACCAGTGTGTTACAGTTAGAAGAAAGAGAAATAAAATTGAGTCTTTGTTTAATGCTGTTGGGAATGAAATTATGAGTCCACCTCTGATCAAATCCCATGTCTTCAACCATTTCTCCTCCTTGTTGAAGACTGAACATGAGTATTCTGGTTTGTTCACCATTGATCCAACCTTAGCTAGTATCCACCTGTCCCACCCACCCTCTTTAGGAGAAGTTAAGTGTGCAACCTTCARCATAGGCTCTCTGAAGAGCCCTGGTTGGGATGGGTTCCATAGTGCTTTCTATAAACTTCATTGGCATGAGGTTCATCAGGATTTGTTTTCCACCACTCAGCATGTGTTTACCTCAAAATGAATCCCGAGGCATGAATAAAACCATTGTTAGTCTCATCCCCAAAGGGGAGCATCCTAAATCTATCACCCAGTTTAGACCAATCAACCTTTGTACCACACACTATAAGATTGTGTCAAAAATTCTGGTGAATAGATTGAACCCTTTCTAAAGACCTTGTTCTCAAAACCAGAACAGCTTTCTTCCTGGACGAGGCACTGATGTTAATTACATTGTTGCCTCGAAATTCTTCATTCCATGAAAAGTAGGAAAGGTCTAAGGGTTCTTTGGGATCAAAGTGGACCTTGAAAAGGCCTATATAGAATGGAATGGGATTTATTAGAAAGTGTTTGGCTTGGCATGGCTTTGATTCTTAGTCCATTTCTCTCCTGATGAGCTGTGTAACTTCCACCTCTACTTCTATCCTTGTGAATGGTAGTCTCACTGATTTTTCTCCCTTCTAAGGTCTCCGACAAGGGATCCCTTGTCTCCTTACATCTTCATCCTATGTATGGAATTCCTCACCTTTCAATCCATGAAACTGTTGATAAGGGACACTGGAAACCTTTCTCCCTTCCTAGAAATAGTTCCAAATTTCCCATTTACTCTTTGCTGATGATCTATTACTGTTTGGTGAGAGTTCTACTGATAATGCCTCTGCTATCTTGTCTGTCCTTGATCAGTTCCATCATTTCTCAAGGCAGAAGGTCAATGCTGCAAAGAGTAAACTCTACTTTCAGTAATACCCCAGTGAGCCTTAAGGAGGAGATTGCTTCTATCTTGGATATTAAAGAGAGTCCAGCTTGGAGACTTATCTTGGTTTCCCTTTGACTGCTAAGAGACCTACTAGAGCCCAACTGAATCCCATGATCCAAAAGTTGCATCAGAGACTTGCCTCCTGGAAAGCCAAATATTGTCCAAACTGGGAGGCTTACCCTGATTAAGTCCACCCTTAGTGTCATACTTGTTTATACCATGAACTGCATTCACCTGCCTCAGAAAATCCTGAAGGAAGTAGATAGGATCTCTAGAGACTTCTTTTGGGACTACTAGTGAAAAAAGAAAGTTCACCTCATAAACTGGGAAACTCTGACTATTCCTAAGGAGAGTGGGGATTAGGATTAGGAAAGCTTCCTTAGTTAATTTGGTTGCCATGACTAAACAATGTTGGAGACTTCACTCAGGGTCCAGCCTAGCTTCTGATTTTCTTAGAGCCACGTATTGCACCCAAGAGTCACCAAAACCCTTTCACAAAGGTTCTCATTTCTCGCAGGATATAGGTAAAGGATGGAAACATTTTGAAAATCACACCTTCTGGAGTATTGTAATGGGAGACAAGTTAGGTTTGGCTTGATAGTGGAGTCACCTAGGGATCCTGAGGGATTTGGTGGAGGGTCCACTATCTTTGGAGGATGAGATCTTAACTGTTGCTGATGTCAAAGGGGAACATGGTTGGAAGTTTGATACTCTCACCTTTCAACTTCCCCTCATGCCCACCAGGTCCTCGAGGCCATCTGGGATAATTTGTGTGGATAGGACACTTTGTATTTGACCTTGCAGTTGGGGACCATTTTGACTCAAAACTCTATACAAAGAGCTTATTATGACTAACCCTCCCCCCTAGCTCCCTTTGGAATCTAATTTGGCACTTGAACATACCTGAAAATTGAAAGTTTTTCTTTGGCTAGCCTATTGGATAAACTTCCCACCACCTTCTTACTTGCAGTAGGGTATGCATGTCAACCCCTCCTGCCCTTCTGCCATGATGTGCCCGAGACCACTTCCACATTCTTAGAGATTGTATGAGAGCAAAAGAAATTGGTCTACCCTTGTTTACCATGCTAGGGCTTTCTGAACCTCTGGGGGATTGGGTTGTCCTGTAACCTCTCCATAAGGGAGAGTGGAAGGGTTTCCCTGGATTCTCTGTATATTATGTCATTTGGCTTTACTTGGTTTAGGAGAAAATAAATGGTGTTTTGAAAGAAGTAATTGTGTCAGCAAGACCATTGAGTCCATGCTTTTGTCCAAATCAGAGACTTTTATAAAGCCCATAATGCCATACATGTCCCTATTCTATTGCCTCTGCACCCCCTGACAAACAACCCTTCTTCTTTCTGTTGATGCTGCATTCACTCATAATGATCTGTCTGGTGGTAATAGCTGGTATTTCATGCACAGGTCAGGCTATTGGATACAAGCCTTTGCAATGAAGGTCAAAGGAGCAGATCAACCCAACTGGAAATTAAAGCTATAAGGATGCATTGCTATGGGCTGCTAAGGAAGCTATTAAGGACTCACAAGTAGCAGTCAAAGGCATTAATGGAGAATACAACCATGTTGACTGTCATTCTAACTTATACTCATCATGCAGGGATCACCTACAGGCTTCAATGAAGATAATATGGCAGAAGAGACTCAACAGGTGGAGGTGGATCACCTAGCCAAAGCTGCGAAGAGCGAAGAACAGCCAGCTTCCTTGGAATAAGTTGGTTGTGTTTAGGAAACCTGACTTTGTAATGTCCCTGATGCTAGTAGTAACACTGTCCAATTGTGGACTAACTTTCTCAATGGTTTGGTACCCAT
The DNA here is from genome assembly GCA_008642245.1 of Bassia scoparia. Classification (NCBI taxonomy): domain Eukaryota; kingdom Viridiplantae; phylum Streptophyta; class Magnoliopsida; order Caryophyllales; family Amaranthaceae; genus Bassia; species Bassia scoparia. The sequence goes on along the minus strand of SNQN01000791.1, from coordinate 113,300 downwards.
GTACTCTCTTGAGTAGGCTAATTCTCTGTTAGTGTATTGTTTCTGTATTGTAACCTGTGACTTCTTTTTCTGTGCTTTATTGAGTTCATCTTTCACCAAAAAAAAAAGTAACAATTGATGGCTAAGACTAAATTCACTATTTGCAAGCTCATAAATCCTAATTCTCTCCGAAATTAATTTCGAGAGGAAGGTCGCATCTTATTTAATCAAATGTTTAAAATATTCTAATCTATATACGGAGTACTTTGTAGTAACTAAATAAGTCAGCATTAATCAAAGATAGACCATTGTAGCACGTAATTATGCATTGTGTGTGGTCCATATACAAGATGTAGACCTGCGTTTTTGGTTTTACGCGTACTATTATGCACAAGAATTGCGCATTGCCGACAATTTGCTTACTTGTTGCTGTTACCAATCTAAACACATCCTATCAAGCTAACTTCTTGATTGAGCATTTGCAAACATCGCAATTCTGTAATTGTCACTCATTTGAGCATTACTTCAACTTYTATACTAGTTTTAGTTTGGTGTCATAATTTTRGATCTTACCATCCATTTTACTCCATTATTTTTTCATTTAATTTTAYAGAGAATTATGTGTCTCAACTTYTGAAACTTAAATTCACTTCGTTTCCTTTTGTTTGCCACATTTGATTACAAGGACTTAAAACCGATATAATATGAAACGAAAACCGTAAAGGGTGGACCGTGGACGTTGTATGGGGCTATGGGTGCCAGGTACGGGTCAAAGAACTAGCTATATTTCTAATAAAGATCTAATAATAGTGCCATAAAATCATAAATGTGGCTTAACCATATATAGCGGAGGATTTTCCTCGAAGTATAATTATAATTTTATTCGTTGACTAAAAGGTCTTTCGATCATAAAACGCAAGTATCTGTAAAATTGTCATGTAATAGAAAATCATGTAGGATATCCTCAATTAAATATCCAAACAATCACTTTAATCACACATTCACACCTAATTATCAACCTTTCTCAGATACCTTCCTTTGCCAACAAAATTTCATTAACTCATCCAACCTCGTTCTTTCCTCCAATCTTTTCTCTCACTCCCTCTTTTCAACTGTGTTATTCAAACATGATTACTTAAAGAAAATATGTGAACACTTTAAGAGTACTAATAATAATTGGTGTTTCAAGTTGGTAACGTATGTCATGAATGCTTAAAAGTAGATCTTGTTTTCGATTCTTACCCTAATTTTTTCACATGGAATGACTAAGGGTTTATCAAAAAAGAAGGGCTAGGAACTAACAAAAATAAGTTATAACCACTGTAAAGTTGACATTATACCAAATATTAGAATATACTACATCTCAAAGACAGTACCTTTTTGGAATTTTTGCAGTTTAATAGATTGGTGGGCTCGCACGGTTAGAGACCAGCTATAATATATCATCCGATCTTTGATGCATCAGGAAATTCTATTCGCAAGATGGAGAGATGGATACAAAGAGTCCTAATAATAGAAAGAAATAAATAAGTCTTGATCCGATCTCATTGGCGGGAAGAAGTGTTTTATTGTCAAAACAGCTTAAAGGTCGAGCAAAAAGGTTAACTGTAATTATTGAGATAGATGACAACTCAAGATTATTTTTGGTGGTAGTTTTTGTTAAAAAGATAGAATTTATGTCTGAAAGTATATTGTTAGGCCGGCTCTAAAGACTCTACTGTAATTAATCTTTTAATATTTTTTATATATATCTAATATATAGATAGTATGTTGAAAAAGAAATCTAAAATATCTATTATGCCCTACGTAAATTATGTCAAAAAAAAATGTATAAGATATACCATAAGAGACAAAGTTTTAAATTGAGTTTCTGAACATAGTAAATTGGGTTAATTACTGGTCTGGGAAATTAATATTATATTTTGTCAAATAATGGAGAATATACATAGTGTTCATAAGATGGCAAGAATATTTATTGTATCAATATTATCAAGCCAGAGTCGGAAGCGAGAAAAGATATAGAGAGAAATGTTTAAATTTAAAAGCAATTTATAGTATATGCCCAGGTCAATGTTTTTGTTATCCTAATATTACTAATTTTTGAATTGACTCTTAGTGGATAAATCTAACAAATGTTTTCGAGATAATCAATCAATCTCAACATATAAGGAGCTATCAGAATGATATTTGAGTTTATCAAGATGACAATTTGATCTGTAAAGAAAAAATGCATGCTAAGGGCTAATTATATAAACACCTAATAAGGACTTTGTAATCATATAAACTATTCATTTAGTTTTTATGGAGCCTTAATTGGTATAGGTGTACTGTTGGTGTTTATAATCTTCAATAACTGGTTAGTTGCGGTAATTTAGGGAGGTTTATACTGTATAAAGTAGGGTGTCTAAGATATTAAGCTCTGGTGGTAAATTGGTTGACTGTGTAGAGTTGATAATATTATATGTATGGGTTCCTCAATTGGAGTAACTTCTGGCATAATTGGTCGGGGAATTTATGGTTGCTATTCTCTTGTATTTTAATTTTGTTGCATTCCTCGATATTGGTATGTCTTTATAGTTATATTTATTTTTACAACATAGTGCGATGATGGCTGTTCCCCATTTATAAGTGTGTTGTATATTTTATGATATAAACTAGAATCCAATAACATCCTATACATTAGAATACTCCTTCAATTGCTTTGGTAACGGTCATAGTTCGTGTAACCAAGCTAATTTTAATATTATATAAGCGCCGATTCATTCCATAAATAGAGTATTATGTGTTCTAACAAGCTCGCATAGTAACTGCATATATAGGAGATAGATTCGTTAATATAGAATCATTACTATGTAAAATAATAAGAGTATCTAATTAGAGAATATAATAACTCATATTATAACAGAGAAAAACGCAATGTACAAAGGACTACATTGCGCTAGATAACATAGTCACTAGGGATGCAGGCTATGATACTTTCCTCTAAAGTATGTTAGTCTATTAAGACTAATTAATTCGATCGGAATTGAATAGTATTTCCAATGTTGAGATAAAAGTTTTAGAACAAAATAGATACAATTATTAGAAATCCTACAACGAGGGTAATCCTACTGATTGAGGGTCATACTAGACATAAATGATCTTTATTTTTGTTTTCTGTTTTGTGACAAACAGTTTAGTAAGTTACTATCAAAGCTGATTAATAGTTTCTGCTTCAATATCTCGTTCTTAATATATATGTGTTGTTTGTTTCATGCAGTTGCTAGGGACTTGACATTGCCAAGATCATCAGGTTCCAGCATTTGTTCAGTTGCTGTTGCACTGCTCCTGTGTAGCTACTTTTATGGTTTCTAATCCTGCAACATTTGAATTTCACTAATTTATAAATGTACATCCTTAAAAATTTTATACGTTGCTTTGTTCACAGAGAGAAATTTCATGCTTGTTGCTATAGACCTGTAATTGCAATTTTGTCATATAAAATTTTTATTGGTTCTTTTTCACTTTCTTGTTAGTTAAGAAATGGAATGGTTGTGCTGTCCTGCAGTTCCAATCTTCTATATGCAGTTCTTTATATTGATAATGTATGCTGCAAAAAGATACTGCTAAATGAAAGGCAAATTTAATAAGCAAATATACATTAACAATTATAATTATGCAAGCATTGCATTAGGTATGACAACAAATGCTCCTTTGGCTATATTGTCTGTCTTTGATCTCAATTTTTTCATGAATTCCATCCGAGTTGAGGAATTGCATCTTGAATCCTTGTTTCTCACTATCATATCGGTAGCTATTTATCTTCCTGCACGCTTTTCTTTCTCCATTCCCATGGTTCTTTGGATTTTTTTGAAGCCATAACTACCCCGCTTTGCACGGTCCTCTTTTTCCCATGTGTATATTCTATGTACATTCAATAGAAGGTTTTTTTGGAATATAGCAGAAAGAACTATGTGGATGTTTTGCTTACATTGCTAGCTCGTACGGTGGTCATAAGCACTGATATGCCACGCTAATCTCTTTTGAGCATCACTTCCTAGTAAGGGAAGCAGTTTCGTGTCAAAAGGATTTAGAGAAGTTAGAGATTAATGTTGTCGGAGGGAATATGACCAGAATAGAGTGGCAATTAGATTAAAGGCAAATGGAGCAGTACTTGGGTCAAGGGAGTGTAATTACCTGTGTTGAAAATTCCATTGCAGTAACATCCCCTACATAGCGACCAATAGCGGTCTTCTTCATAGACAAGAACTCTGCACGTCCTCCTTGCCACAGGTTAGTGAGCTCCTCTTTTGCCTGCTTCCCGTATGGCATTGCACTTCAGGTGCATCATTCCCTCTGAAGTTCTTTAATTTAGTATAAAAAATTGGTATATATATTGTTCAAGTTGTTTTAACTGCATCTTATCAATATTTCTGGTTACCTAATCGAATTCGATACTTTTTTGGCTAAAACTTCCTCATTTTGAATATTGGAGAACCCTGGTAAAAATAAAGAGTTATTTAAGTTCCTTATTAATGGAACAATCATTTGAGCTCACTGTGCTGCTGCTATTTGATAAGATCAGAAAAGCCTGTAATTCTGGTCTATTATCTTCTTATTGGAGTGCATCCGCTTGTTCACTAATAATTTCTCTGCGAGCCACGGTGGTTGTTGATCGTTGAATAGCTGCAGGCCTGCACTTCTTTAGGAACTGAAGATGATTCTCGAGGATCTGCGTTATCTTACATATACAGTTTATGGTATTCTCCATTCAGCTACTGGCCTTTTTGACACCTTGTTATCGACTCCATTTAGTAATGGTCTTTAATCTTTGAAAATTTGTTTGCAGGTTTATAAGTGTTGTTTTAGCCATTCGGATCCAGAAAGAGAATGATCTTACAGGTAAAGTATATGGAGCTGGTACTTCACCCCATCAGGAAGCTGGACGACACTCCACTGGTGGGTTGTAACAAGTACTGTTGAGGATGGGGCAGGCGTAGAAGGCAAGTAACCTGTTCAGAATATACCACCCTAAAATTAGAATGTTTTTTCTTTATTTTTTTTTCTCATGACATAATACTTGTAATAGGAACCTTTGGTGGTTTGGTGGAGGTTACCTTCAACATTGCCTTGCTGGTGATTTTCAAAGGTCTGGACGACGAGCCTTGCTGTTTCCTCTGGGGTTTTTTGGTGGGGGGCTCTTGGCTTCCTTCATGCCTCAAGTAGTTTTTTATACTGAAAGGTAAAAATCTTTAATGAGACTGCCTCGCAAACCGCAATTATCTTGTTGTCAGACCACAATGGCTTTCCTAATTTAAAGGATGCTTTTTAACTTTTCTATTTTTATCCCAAAGGCAAAAGGAATGTTTCTACTGAATTTGCTGTATGTTGACTATCAATTACTAGTTGTTTGTTTGCTCAACTTTCTGCTTTCTGACTCTTGATACTTGTTAGTCTTCTTAAAGGATTTGAATTCCGTCATAAAGGAGCTGATCAGCTCACCGTCGAAACTCCTGCATTACAGGCTTGTCGCTGCTTCTATAATTCTATCATGAATTCGCATCTCAAATCATTAATCGAGGTAAATTGTGTACATAAAAGACTTGGATCCAAAAGTGGCACATAAAACTTTCAGGTTACTTTCTGTGTTTTGATCTGATTTCAAGTGCTCAATGCATGCATTGGGTGCTGTGAATTATTACTGGTTATAATGACTTATAGTGCATATTACAAAGATTGAATACAAGACTATGAGGCAGTTGGATGATACTGCTTCACCAGTTAGCCTGTGCTTCTTGGATGATACCACATGTTTGCTGAGCCCTTCTGGTACTGAAAAAGTTAAAACATTCAACATCACAACCAACTATCCATTATTCTTCTTCTCTGAATTCTCTGCTACCAAGATTTCTCAGGTATCCCAAAATTCTCTTCCTTTTCAATTCTCACACCCTCAGCTTTTGCTTGATGTGATATTCCTAGGATTCCAATTGATTGGGGAAAAAAAAGTCTTACCTGGATGTGGGCCTCGAAGTTGAGTATATCCTGGGCGAGGGCCCCCGAGACATCCGGGGCGTTCCTGGGTAGAAACGCGTGGGGCCTGGGCGGAGGTGTGAGTCTGTGGTGGTAGGCTGGCAGCAATTCTTGTACAGAATCTGAAAGGGCATTTCCATTCTTGATTTCTGTATCAGATACTGATTCTGTCTACATATCAGTTTGTGGTCGATAATCGAATGGTAGCTGAATATGAAGTTACATAATGAAAAGGTGAGAGAAATT
>SNQN01000791.1:89694-107038 GCA_008642245.1 Bassia scoparia | reverse complement strand
TTAAGAAGAAACTAGTGGTTTGGCCCGGGGATCGCCAATTATAGAATTATTGACAATCTATAATTCATAAAATTTATATTTGTGGTAAAAATTTTAAGATGATGTGATACATATTTGAGAAGATGTCAAATTCCAAAAAGAAATACTCCACATGAAGATAGAGAATGGAACGTAACTAAACATTTGAAAGTAAAAGAAAAAAAAACAAAAAAACAATCAACATTGAAGGGTTCATATAAAAATATGTGAACACTTAAGTCACTAATAATAATTGGTTTTAGTTGGTACTATGTCAAAGCTTAAAAGAGATTTGTTTTCGATTTCTTACACGCACAATTTTTAATAATAATTTATTAACTAACGACTGCATCTGTCGCTCGCATAATTGGTACACGTGGGGACACTTGGCGCAATAACGAATGGTGAACACGTGGCGTGTTAACATTGGATCGGCGCCCTTTTTAATATATATTTATAGATAGGAACAAGTGACTTGCAAATAGGAAAGGACATTTATGTGATTTATTTGAAATTTTCATAAATGATAAGTGTTGCAATTTAAAATGAAACGGAGGAAGTATAAGTTAGCAAAAGCCAGTTCCTAAACCTCCATGACTAATAACTCATTGAAATCATTATAGGACAGATTTTACACTTGACAAGATGCTAACACTAATGATGCATCATTCTAATTAGAATTTTTATGTGTTTCTTTTGGGTTGGCTTTTGAATTGCTTGTTGGTAATTGACTGTTTTTTCAATGGCTCTGGGATGTTAGTGTGAAGTATTTCCTTGTTAAGTTTTCATTGTGCCTTAGTGGTTAATTGATACTAAACTCATCTCATTAAACCTTTGGAATTTTTCACGGCTTTTATGGCCGTTTGGTAGAAAGCCAACTGACTTGATTGATCTCCGTAAAATAATTAAAAGGATAATCAATTATAAGAACTATTGGACTCAAGCTGTCAACTTTTTCCTTAATTTCTTGGATTTCTTTCGGATGAAGTCATGAAAGTTACCAGATCATTATTATTACTCACTACATGAAGGGTCATACTACAATGATCTCTTATTTTTGTTTTCTGTTTTGTGACAACAGTTAGTAAGTTACTATCAAGCTGAGTTTATAGTTTCTGTTCAAATATCTTCGTTCTTATAATTAATGTGTTGTTTGTTTCATGCAGTTGCTAGGACTTGACATTGCCCAAGATCATCAGGTTCCAGCATTTGTTCAGTGCTGTTGCACTGCTCCTGTGTACGCTACTTTTATGGGTTTCCTAATCCTGCAACATTTGAATTTCACTAATTTATAAATGTACATCCTATAAAATTTTATTACGTTGCTTTGTTCACAGAGAGAAATTCATGCTTGTTGCTATAACCTGTAATTGCAATTTTGGTCATATAAAATTTTTATTGGTTCTTTCACTTCTTTGTTAGAAATGGAATGGTGCTGTCCTGCAGTTCCAATCTTCTTGCAGTACTTTATTATTGATAATGTATGCTGCAAAAAGATCTGCTAAATGAAGGCAAATTTAATAAGCAATATACATTACAATTATACATATATGCAAGCATTGCATTAGGTATGACAACAAATGCTCCTTTGGCTATATTGTCTGGTCTTTGATCTCAATTTTTATGAATTCTCATCGAGTTGAGGAATTGCATCTTTGAATCCTTGTTTCTCACTATCATTCGGTAGCTATTTATTTCCTGCACGCTTTTCTTTCTCCATTCCCATGGTTCTTCTGGATTTTTTGAAGCCATAACCTACCCGCTTTGCACGGGCTCTTTTTCCCATGTGATAATTTATGTACAGTTCAATAGAAGGTTTTTTTGGAATATGCAGAAATGAACTATGTGAGTGTTTGCTTACATTGTGGCTCCGTACGGTGGTCATAAGCACTGTAATGCCACGCTAACCTTCTTGACATCACTTCCTAGTAAGGAAGCAGTTTCGTGTCAAAAGGATTTAGAGAAAGTTAGAGATTAAAGTTGTCGGAGGGAATTATGACCAGAATATGAGTGGCAATTAGATTAAGGCAAAGGAGCAGTACTTGTGTCAAGGGAGTGTAATTACCTGTGTTGAAAATTCCATTGCAGTAACATCCCCTACATAGCGACCATAGCGGTCTTCTTCATAGACAAGACCTGCACGCTCCTTCCTTGCACAAGGTTAGTGAGCTCCTCTTTTGCCTGCTTCCCCGTATGGCATTGCACTTCAGGTGCATCTATTCCCCTGAAGTTCTTTAATTTAGTATAAAAAATTGGTATAGTATATTGTTCAAGTTGTTTTAACTGCATCTTATCAATATTTCTTGGTTCCTTAATCGAATTCGATACTTTTTTGGCTAAAACCTCTCATTTTGAATATTGGAGAACCCTGTAAAAATAAAGAGTTATTAAGTTCCTTATTAATGGAACATCATTTGAGCTCACTGCGTGCTGCTGCTATTTGATAAGATCAGAAAAGACCTGTAATTCTGGTCTATTATCTTCTTACTGGAGTGTCATCCGCATTGCCATAATTATCTCTCAGGCCCGTGCCGTGTTGATTCGTGTGAATAGCTGCTAGAGCCTGCACTTCTTTAGGAACTGAAGATGATTTCTCGAGGATCTGCAGTTACTTACATATACAGTTATGGTATCTCCATTCAGCTACTGCTTTTGCATCACCTGTTATCATCCATTTAGTAATGGTCTTTAATTCTATTGAAAATTTGTTTGCAGGTTATAAGTGTTGTTTTAGCCATTCGGATCCAGAAAGAGAATGATCTTACAGGTAAAGTTATGGAGCTGGTACTTCACCCATCAGGAAGCTTGGACGACACTCCACTGGTGGGTTTAACAAGTACTGTTGAGGATGGGCAGGCCGTAGAAGGCAAGTAGCCTGTTCAGAAATATACCACCCTAAATTAGAATGTTTTCTTTTATTTTTCTCATGAATAATACGCTTTTAATCATAGGCCCCACTTTCTCTCCCTATCCATTTTCCTCTCACAATAAAATTTTGCCTCATGGTCCACCCACTTGAGTTTGTAGCAAGTAAAACAAAAAGGAGGATGTATATATATACTATAATACTAGCAGCTCAAACTTCATAAGTCCTATTGGCTTAACCTATATTCCTCCTGAATAAACTCTCTATAATCAATTAAAGCAGCTGGTCTTCACTCAAATTAGCAGTAAATTACTACTCTAAAATACCACAAAGAAACATGTTCACATATAAAAAGAGTTTTCCTATGGGTCAGATAAGAAGCCCTAGATATCAGATGTTGGACTTCAYGGTCCTGTAATTTGATTACTATATCCCTTGTCCTATTTGAACCTGGTAGGATCTGGCAGAAAAATAAATACAATGAATTAATTAATGAGAACTRTAGGTGATATGAAAYTWTAACCTTGAACATTGAAGTTGAAGTCGAGTGCATAGATTTTGCAAATATCTGTCTTTTAATTTTTATTTTTTTTCCTGGATTCGTTTTACAAAAAGAAACTGATGTGTACAAGAGTGAAGAGCAAGAGCCCAATTAAGATTTCTGAACTATCAATGTTGTAGAAAAAGTGATTTTTATAACCACCAAGTTGTGAATTTATCGGTCCAGAAGCAGCTCAAAACTCAAAGGAAAGAATAGAGAAGCCTGAATCTCACTACATAAAATTTATGAAGCTGATTCAAATCAAGTGATCCCTCTTAGGCCTTTACCTGAGATAAATGTTACTTGTTGATTAAACACACTTGAGAAGAAAGACAAGACATGAAGGACATTAATAGTTGCCATTGTTTGAATGCAATGATGCCCATCAATACCACAACTATTATTCTTATTATATGACATCATCATAAAAGACAAAATGTCATCATAGTTAAGGTCCATGTTCTCTCGTCCACTGATTTTGCTCCACTGAACTTATTTCTACTGAACTAAACTTATTAGTACTGAAATTGAACTTATTTTTACTGAACCTAAACAAAATTCTTAAGAGTGTACTATTTAACTGAACTGAATTTATTTTTTACTCAACTATATTGAAATAAGCTGAACACATGACCTATAATACAGCACTACAAAAATACTTTGCCTTAATGGAAGATACGGTATAACAAAAATAAGTAGGTTTTCAACATAACCAACTCACCAATGGACTCCTCTTTGCCCTGTAGCATGTTGTATTTTTGCTCTCTAGAACCTTATAAATCTTCTGAATCAGAGTCACTTAAATTATACCCTATGAGAAAATAAAAGTAGACAAATTATCAGAAGTACTCACATATTATTATTAACCAACACTCAGTAACCAAGCAACCTGGCCGTTTGCTGACTTCCACGCCAGAAGATTTGCCCTTAGAGCTACAGTAATCCGCCGGACGCCCCTAGTTTACAAATGTGAAGAAAGTATAATATCAAGATCTTAAAGCTACATCCCTTTACTGCATACTCTCAAGCTTAAATGACACCAAACTTGCATTGTTATATTTTATAGCTCTACAATCCAGAATCCGAATTCCTAGTCATTGAACCACAATGTGTATTTAGCAATGAGCCTCGTTTATAAACACCGCAATGTGCCAAGGTTCCCTCATAAGATACGGGTGAGATTTAAGCAACATACAAAGCACCACTTTCTTGGAAAATTCTTAGCACAAACAAAGAATAGGAAGAATGTGAGCTTGAGAGGAGCTGTAATCCTTGTAAGGTTCACTTAGGATGTGCCTCATCATTTGGTATGAGTTATTAGTTGAACTGTGCAAATGGTTGCTCAAGACGTCGAAGCTAGCAATTTGCGCAGTTTGGGACTTCAATGGCTCGTCTTGCACCTCTATTCAGGAGTTCTTTGTAATATTAAAGTATTTAAGCTTCATTTTCACTTGTGGACTTAACTCTTCTTCACATTTTTATAACTCTCAATAGGCATGAAAATTCAGTTAGTAATTGACACCCTAGATTGAATGGGGTAGACCACCTAAGGTCAAAACTGTGCTCCATCTTTTTACCCTCTCCACACATTCGAGGGTGTTGACTGTTTTGTTGGACAACATTGTGTGAGTTCGTGGATTGTTTGAAAGAGTGAGTGAGATTGAGTGGGAGATATGGGAGAAAGGGAGAAGAACCAAGAGAAACGAAGAGGGAAGCGAATAGGAGGAGAAAAACAGGGCCTGGATATGTCGAGCATAAGGAGGGGGGGGGGGGGGGACCCACAGAAAAAATAAACGGAGTTAGAGAAATCTGTCAATTGGCCAATGGTTCGCAAGTTATACAAAATGAGGCAGTCATGTTTTCTTCAAAAAAAAAAAAAAAAAACTTAAAAGGCATATTCGCAAAATGAGCAACTTAAAGGCAGTTGTTACGCAATTTTTTCCTAATTGTGCTGCCATTCTGCCTTAGTAATTTAGATTAGACATAACGAATAGTAATATACCTACATATGTAATGGACCTTAGTTTAACTGTTTCAATAATTTCACATACTTGCAACGGCAAGTTTTAAAGCTGTATTATGCTTCTTACTGCTGGAGAAATCAGAATGTATGTTTGATAATTGAACGTTTTGTTTTACACTATGTGATGGAATTTAATGAATGTATATATATTTTTTAGGTGGTCTGAGTGGGGATGGGCGGGGTTACGCCAGGGTGGATACCCAAGTGGTTGGTGGGCGGGGATAGTTTCAAACTATCCCCGCCCCGGCGGGGATGGGATTAATTCTAGATCCGTCATGGGGGATGGGTTAGAATCTTTAGGTGGATAGGGATAAGAAAGTCATCCTCCCCCCCCCCCCCCCCACCCCCCCCCCCCCCCCCCAATCCCATTGACAAGGCTATTTCCTAATACAAAAAGATACATCACTCACATTCTGCAATGCAAACTATTGACCCCATAACTCTATAGCTTATACCCTACCCCCTAAGGGGAACGAACAGGCAAAACTTAATGTAGCATAAACTACAGAAAGATAAGATTATAACAGCATTTGCCCTTGAAGTAGCATAAGCTACACATCCATAATACCAAATAACTCTTGAAGTAGATTATTCTAGCATTGAACAGCACTTGCCCTCAAAGTTCTACACTTCAGTAGAACTTGAACTATAGTTTAGACTCCCCCTTTGCACCAGGCTCAATTGAGTATGCTATTCCATTCTAATTTCACAAACTCTTCAATCAGCCGTAAAAAGAAACCTTACCATCACATCCACACCACTTTACTTCAATTGAACGCACCTCTCTTCCTTAAAACAAAATGGCTAACCGACATATGTTTTGAGCTACAATCATGCATTGAATTTTGCATTCAAACCCCAAATTTTACTTCTTGCCACTCCAATCCTACATTGCACAATTATACAATTATAAGGTCTGGAATCAAACATCCAACCATTATTGCTATTATCCAATTCCCATATTCTTTCATATGATAAAAAAAATACACAATTGAAATCATCCATTACACAAATTCCCAAAATGCACAAATTCTACCATCTAAAAATTGAATTCTAAAAAAGATATTGATTGCACCCAAAAAAGGATTATACCTTTTCAAGATCTTTGCCGCACCACATAACCAGTGTTTACATTTGGCCCACCAAAACTTGCATGGCAGTGTCACCAGCTTTTGCTCCTTAGGTGTCCTGAAACCACTTCTCATACAATCCCGAGACTACCATCGACAACGGAAACCGGTTCGACCCGACGAGTCCACCTTCGGCTGATCTGACCGGGTCAGCTCGGGCCGTCTTGGTGGGCTGGGCTGTGATTGTGGGGTTGAACAGACAACTCTGTGTTTGATTTGGGTCTTTGTAGTTTTGGTGGGTCATTCTTTCTGATGAGATTACCTTGCAAGAATTCTTCAATCCTGAAGTGAGGCAGTGCTTTCCATCTTGAAGAATAACAAACAATTATTCGAGAATTGTTGATTGAAATGTTTATTAAGATGACTTTTTTAGTGGATAATTTGGGGTTGATAAAAAGTTCTATCATGTGTTACTCGGTTTTCATGTGGGAAGAACAAGATTGAAAACTTTTTTAAAGAATAATATTTTGCAGAAAATTCATTGAGATGCAACTCAGATCAATTCTCACTGCGTTGAATTTGGTTTGGGCCAAATCTTTGGTATTAGAAATTTGGATAATGCAATTATGGCCCATTTCGATGATTTGGGCCACGTCATAAGAAATTGTGTATAATGACATGTTGGCTTTTCGCGGTCGTGTCTAGGTGTTAAATTAGTTTTTTTAGCACACGATTATTGTTTAACATGTTTAATTTATCTTAATAATGAGTAATAATATAAAAAATATTTGACCACTATTAAGTTTGCTAGAATAATGTATCAAATGGAATATATCTAAAATGTATGTACAAATCTTCTATCATGACCTTGGTCAAAAATGTCATTAAGTTTGCTAAAACAATTAGCATTATTGATATCATAATCACTCTGGTCGTAACTCGCTAGGGTATCAATAGCTAGCTTAATTGGTTAAATGAGAGTGTATTGTTTAGGTTTGATATATTAGTTTCACATCAAAATCACTCTCGCCATCCAAGGTATATGCTTCTACAAGACAACAATATGTCATCGTGAATTCCTTTTCAAAGAACAATAATGAAGAAAATCTAAAAGAGATATTTGATTTAGCTTAAAAGTCAATAAAAATGAAGTTTTTTTTTTTGCGGTGAATCATCACAACGAGTCAATAATATTTCATAAAATCAATTGTAAATTCGTAATATTTGGTCGACTAATAAACCACTGACTGTGAATCATCCACAACAAAATCTCACGTAAAAGATCAATTATAAATTCGTAATACTCCGGATATTGATTTCGACTAATAATCACTTGAGCTGTAAGTTCCTATATTTTCAAGTGAGGAAGTATATTTCTATCAAATGTGAGATTACAAAATCAAATCAAACAATATTACTTCGTCTATATGTTTTGGATTTAGTGACTAAATACCCATGAGTCATCAATAAGGCCTAGCGGATGATTAAATTTAATGGAGGGATGATCAATGATCATGTGCTGATATGTATGGCACACTAGAAGGATAGAGATTATACTCCGTACATGAAATTACTTAATTAGATACAATCAAACTCATTCTTTAATTATTATTTTTTTGGATATATATTTGATCACATTAGTTCAAATTAACATTTTTAACATAAAATTGAGTGTGTTGTACTGAGAGTTACATGTTTAGTATTTTTTCATTTATTCAATATTTTGTCTTGGAGGAATTTACTCCGATCCGGAAGGTAAGCTCATATTCAACTTAGAGGTGATAATCATGAGTTAGGTTGTGATAGATATGAAGAAGAGGAAGAGAGAAGTGGAAGCAAAGTCGTAATTAAACCTAGACTCGTGATACCATGAAAGAAATATTTGCCGTAAATATTATTGATCGATAATTTACTTATATACAACCTTGATTAGATTAATTAGGAAATTACAATATACAAAATAAAATAAAATAATTCTACCTAATCAATTATTTACTAATAAGAATAATTCCCAATATTCATCTATAGTCTGTCGTCGACTCGATTCAACCCTCCCACTCAAAATAATTTATAATCGCATGTATAAAACAACATGATCGCACAGATTACAAATTTACAATATGAGAGGAATATGCTCCAAGATCTTGTCCCCTAAGACTGATTTGATTTAAAATGAAAGGAATTGTAATTTGTAACAAAGAAAACTTTAAAAGAATATACAAGTAATTTTAAAATAAAATAAATGAAAGTTATTATTTTTACAAGTAATACTTTTTCTACTCTACTATTTTGGTAACTGGTCGTATCCACTACAACATGATACAGGACATAGTATCATCATACTTTAGCTGGAATGATGGAATCTACTACTCTTGATTTCTCAACAACTATCTATATTCCTAATAGAGATGTTGATTTGTTATGAGCCTCCAAAACTCGAATGGAGCATTCTCATACCATAATCAATGCAAATTAGATAAATTCATTTTTCTTAAAAAAAATTTACGGAGTATATTTTATGTGAGAACATAAAAAAACGGAGAGAATATACTTAATTTTATTTCTCGATAGTTTGGTAGTTGGGTATCCAACAACAAAACAAGTATGATACAATATATTTTTTCGACCTTTACGTTTACTTTTTACACATTTATTATAAATACATTTATATATAATATCTACAATCCAATAGATAAAGATTTTTAATTTTTTAAAAAAAAATCTCTTCATTGCATCATAAGTGTGTTTTTAATTATCAAAAATATTTATAGTCATAATTGCAACTCAGAATTACAATCTCCCTTTGTTACGTATTATTTGAACATCTTGAACTACGAGAGATTTTTTTAGGCAAAATTTTCTATTGTAGATAAGGGTATATGATTAGAATAAATAAGAGAGAGAAAAGGAATAAAGTATGAGTGGGTATAAATTAGAAAAAAGTAAGAGATAAAATGAATAAAGTAATGAGTTGGTATAAGGTATGAAAAACTAAGAGAAAAAACATGAACAATTAATGAGCTGGTGTAAGATTAGAAAGATAAAAGAAAAGAGTAGAGAATAGTTGAAAAAAATAAAATAGAAAAAACTTACTAAAAATAGAAAAAAAAAGATAATTATTTAAATAATATGTAACACTCCTTTATAGCACCAGTTTCAAATAACTACGATAACTGAGGGAAGAAAAAACAACAATTACAGTGGAGAATGTTGATGGACGGTGCACTGAAACAATACCATGCACCTCACTAGAACACCACAAATGTCCCAGCTCCCAGGGCGAACACATGTCGTCATAATTGTCCTCGTTCGTACCGTGCGCCAAAAGGAGTGCTCGGCAGCTTATCCAATTGTACGGTCACGTCGTGGGTAGCTTGGTGTTTCGTGCCACCACCCTCAACATATCAACAATTTAAACGTGCTTACGAGTAATTTAATCAAAATATTTTCAATATAATACTGAGATTCAATACATTCATTGTATTAAAATTACTTCTTACTTAATAGCCTGCGTTTACACTTAAGTAAAATGTGTTGTGTGTAAGATCCCGCACATGAAACTTTCAGTGTTCGTCCCTTTTTTCTGTAGCGATGTGAAGACTCTAAATTTGCGTTTTTATTTAAGAACATCTACTTATAATTGGTTGTTGTACACGTCGAGTACACATCTTTAATTCTTTACTCCCTCGTACTATATACACTTAGTGATATACTAAGAAGGATAATATATATATTGAAATTAGCTGGTCGAGACGAATCAAACAAGAATTTCATGATTAAACTGGTGTTTTATTGTGTATATTGAGCAATAAGTCACACTTAAATTTACAAAATGAATAGTCGTTCCATTTAGTACTTGGTAGCAAACTAAAGAATAAGCAAGATAGAGCATGTTATCTAGAAAAAAGAGCGCGTCTCTCTCTCTCTCTCTTACAAAGTACACTACTTTATCAATAAAACATAAGACATTAACCCAAATACACAATACATATCCAGCATCAGTCCCAATTAACCTATATAGACAAACATGTGTGTGTCACTATCCTCTACATATATAGAGAGTGGGGCTATGGTTTGCGGTGTGGTGGTGTCATAAAACCCATATGACTCAATTAACAACTCGTAAAGAATCATGAACCCTATATATAATCTTACCCCAATATTATAATCATATTGATCACTAAATTATGGTGATATCAACTCTTCACACTCAACATCACAGCTTAAATAAAATAGTCTATATAGGTCAATACTAATTTAATAATAATTAAGTAATTCTAATCCCACAATATAATTTTATGTTCCTATCCTACAAATTTTAAATTTATTTCAAAACCACTGCAATATCACTACCATAAAATCTCCATCCAATATGAAACTTCCTTCTGTAAAATGGGTGTCCCAGTCACGTTATTTATGAGATTAGTCAATTTAAATCATACGATCTACGGGTAATATATTTGATCGATATTCGATCGTATTTGTGTATAAATTTAAAAAATGTGRCACGCATCGCGTGCACATAAAAACTAGTGAGATTATATGCTAGTACTATCAGTCCTTTTTTCACATCGTTGCTTCTTCATACTCCAAAATTTCTTAACTTTATCTCCGATTCTAAATCTAGATTAAATAGTTTTCAAGTAGATGTTGTTTTGGTATTTTTGAATGCAATGGAAATACAAAAAATCTATGGTGATCATGCGCTTTCTCGATCGATAACTTAATTCCCAGAGAAAAACAAGTGCATGTGGATGAAAAGGATCCCACAATAGAAAATGGTGAATTCGATAAAACGAAATATTAAGTCTCGCAAGGAGAATAACAAGTCTCATTAACAGAATGAAATATGATGGCCTATAAAGTAAAAAAAAAAATATTTATATAATACAAAAGCAAAATAACGGGGAAATGGTCTTAGCATCAACCTTAGAAAATTAACGGAAGCCTCAAGACAATAAATAAAGGAATCGAAGATTAGTTTTTAAATAAATGGCTAGGGTTTTTCTAGAGAATAGTGGCTGGATTTTTCTTTATTAATGAAAAAACACGTTATCATATTCCATCCGTTTCGTTTTATTATTTGCTACATTAGTAAGAGTGGCACTACTATTCAAGTTGTTTTACTCTGTTTATATATAGTACGGAGTAGATAAAAGCATAGTAATGAACAATCTTATTTGATCATTCATCTCAACAAGTGCTTTTTWAAAAAAATTATCTATAAAAAAATTTCCTCACAAATAACTTAAGTTATAAACATTTAAAACTGTGTTTCTAAATTTTTTTTAAAAAAAACTAATGTAACAAATAAGTTGAATAATACGGAACACAATGTTATACYCCGTATTACATTTTTTTTACAATTTTTGAGAAATGAATTCAAATGATAATATAAAATCTTCACTAGAAGGATAGAAGATTATACTCCGTACATGAAATTACTTAATAGATACAACAAACTCATTCTTTAATTATTATTTTTGGATATAATTTGATCACATTAGTCAAATTAACATTTTTACAAATAAAATTGAGTGTATTGTACTGAGTTACATTTTAGTATTTTTTCATTTATTCAATATTTTGCTTGGAGGAATTTACTCCGATCCGGAAAGGTAAGCTCATATTCAACTTAGAGGATAATCATGAGTTAGGTCTGTGATAGAATAAGAAGAAGAGGAAGAAGAAAGTGGAAGCAAAAGTCGTAAATTAAACCTAGACTCGTGATACCATGAAAGAATATTTCCGTAATTATTATGATCGATAATTACATTATATACAACCTTGATAGATTAAATTAGAAATTACAAATATACAAATAAAATAAAAATAATTCTACCCAATTAATTATTACATAATAAGAATATATTCCCTATATTCTATCAGTCTGTCGTCGACTCGATTCAATCCACCTCCAAAATAATTATAATCGCATGTATAAAACAACATGCATGCAAGATACAAATTTACAAATTTGAGAGGAATATGCTCCAAGATCTTGTCCCCTAAGACTGATTGAATTTAAAATGAAAGGAATTGTAATTTGTAACAAAGAAAACTTTTAAAAGAATATACAAGTAATTTTAAAATAAAATAAAATGAAAGTTATTATTTTTTACAAGTAAACTTTTCTACTCTATTTTTGGTAATGTTCGATCCACAACATGGACAGGACATAGTATCATCATACTAGCTGAATATGAGAATCTACTACTCTTGATTCTCCAAACACACTATATCCTAATAGAGATGTTGATTTGTTATGAGCCTCCAAAACTCGAATGGAGCATTCTCATACCATGAATCAATGCAAAATTAGAGTAAATTCATTTTTCTTTAAAAAAATTTACGGAGTATATTTATGTGAGAACATAAAAAAACGGAGAGAATATTACTAATTTTTTACTCGATGTTTGGTAGTTGAGGTATCCAACAACAAAACAAGTGATTGACAATATGATTTTTCGACCTTACGTTTACTTTTACACATTTATTAATAAATACATTTAATATTAATATCTACGAATCCAAAAGATAAAGATTTTTAATTTTTTAAAAAAAAATCTTTCATTGCACATAATGTGTTTTTAATTATCAAAAATATTATAAGTCAATAATTGCAACTCAGAATTACAATCTCCCTTTGTTACGTATTATTTGAAACATTTGAACTAGAGAGATTTTTAGCAAAATTTCTAATTGTAGATAAGGGTATATGATTAGAATAAAGTAGAGAGAGAAAAGGAATAAAGTATGAGTGGGTAAATTAGAAAAAAGTAAAGTAAATGAAATAAGTAATAGTGGTATAAGATTATGAAAAACTAGAGAAAAAAATGAACAAATATAATGAGTTGGTGTAAGATTAGAAAAAGTAAGAAAGAAAAAGTAGTGAAAAGTAAATAAAATAGAAAAAAACTTACTAAAAATAGAAAAAAAAAGATAATATTTCAAATAATATGTAACACTCATTTATAGCAAATGTTTCAAAATACGTAATGGAGGAAGAAAAAAAAAATTAAGGGAGATGGATGGACGGGCAGAAAATACTGCACCACACCTAGACAACAAATGGCCAGCTCCCAGCGACACATGTCGTCATAATTGTCATGTTCGGTACGTGCGTAAAAGGATTGTTGAGCTTATCCAATTGTACGCACGTGTGGTAGCTTGGTGTTTCGTGCACCACCTCAACAATATCAACAATTTAACACTGTCTACGAGTAAATTAATCAAAATATTTTAATATAATAATGAGTAATAACTTCATTGATTAAAATTACTTTTATTAATAGCTCGTTTACATTAATAAAACTTTTTTTTAAAAAAATACATGAAATTTCAGTTGTGCACTTTTTTAGACGATGAAGTATAAAATTGCAGTTTTTATTTAAGACATCTCTACATTGTTTTTCACACCTGTCGAACACATCTTTAATTCTTTATACTCGTACGTTACACTTTAAGTGATATTATAAGGAAAAATATATATATTTGAAAATTACTTGCGAGACGAATCAAACAAAATCTCATATAAATGGTTTTTTATTGTGTATATGAGAATAAGTACACTTAAATTTACAAAAATGAATAGTGTCTTTAGTACTTGTAGCAACTAAAAGAATAGCAAGGACTCCAGAGAGGTTTTCAGAAAAAAGAGAAGGTAATTCTTAATTAAAAGTTATATACATTATATAATAAAAATAAGTAATAACAATCAAATACATATCAAAACAAATCAACTTAAATTTAACTTTGACAAAGTAGATCAATATCTCTATTATATAAGGGAAGGGGAGCAATGGTGTCCCACTAGAAGTTACTCAAATACCCTTAATGATCTAATTAAAAAAAATGTAAAAATAAAATTTGGAAAAAACCTTTTATTTACCCTATTATATTGTCATAATAAATAAGTTAAATGATATATCCATCAAATATCTCAATCAACACAAGTTAAATAAAAATTAGTCATGATAGTCAATTACTAATAATAATATTAAGTAATTTAATCCCATAAATTTATTATGTTTACAAATTTAAATTTCAAATGTATATCATAAAAATCCCAATTTGGTGGGGTCATTCTTTCTGATGAGATTACTCTTGCAAAGTTCTTCAATCCTGAAGTTGAAGGCAGTGCTTTTCCCATCTTGAAGAATAACAACAATTATTCGAGAATTGTTGATTGAAATTGTTTATTAAAGATGACTTTTTTTAGTGGGATAATTTGGGGTTTGATTAAAAAGATAATCTAATCATGTGTTATCTGGTTTTCATGGTGGCAAGAACAAAGATTGAAACTTTTTTCAAAGAAAATAATATTTTGCAGAAAATTCATTGAGATGCAASTCAGATCAATTCTCACTGCGTTGAATTTGGTTTGGGCCAAATCTTTGGTATTATAAATTTGGATAATGCAATTACGGCCCAATTTCGATGATTTGGGCCAGGCCATAAGAAAAGTTGTCGTATAATGACATGTTGGGCTTTTCGGGTCGTAGTCTAAATTAGTTTTTTTAGCACGCGATTTATGTTTAACATGTTTAAATTTATCTTAATAATGAACAATAATATATGAAAAAATATTTGACCGCTATTAAGTTTGCTAGAAATAATGGTATCAAATGGAAAATATCTAAAATGTATGTACAAATCTTTATCATGACCTTGGTCAAAAATGTCATTAAGTTTGTTAAAAAAATTAGCATAATTGATATCATAATCACTCTCGTCGTAACTCGCCACGGTATCAACTAGCTAGCTTAATTGGTTAAATGAGGTGATATTGTTTAGGTTTGATATATTAGTTTCACATCAAAAATCACTCTCGCCATCCAAGGTATATGTGTCTACAAAGACAACCAATATGGCATCGTGGATTCCTTTTCAAAGAACAATAATGAAGAAAAATCTTAAAAGAGATATTTGATTTAGCTTAAAAGTCAATAAAAATGAAGATTTTTTTTTACGGTGAATCATCACAACAAGTCAACAATATCTCTCATAAAAAAAATCAATTATAAATTCGTAATATTTGATTTCGACTAATAAATCACTAACGGTGAATCATCACAACAAAGTCTCTCATAAAAGATCAATTGTAAAATTGTAATACAGAGTATTTGATTTCGACTAATAATCCATTGAGATGTAAGTTCCTATTTTCAAGTTAAGGATCTTCATGCATTATTAGTCATCAATAAGGTCTAGGACTAGGCCTAGCGGAGGATTACATTAAAATGGAGGGATTATCAAAATGATCATGT
This sequence comes from Bassia scoparia, assembly GCA_008642245.1. NCBI lineage: Eukaryota > Viridiplantae > Streptophyta > Magnoliopsida > Caryophyllales > Amaranthaceae > Bassia > Bassia scoparia. The sequence continues at coordinate 91,251 of SNQN01000791.1, read as the reverse complement.
GCTGATATGTATGGCACACCTGCAGGGGCGGACCCACGCAGGGGCATATGGGGGCCCCTGCACCCCTTGTTTTTTTAAAAAAAATTAGAGCATTTTTTTTTAAAAAAAAAAAACAAAACACTAATCGCGTGAATACGCAACACTGCAACAGTCAACAGAGTGAACAGACCATCCAAATTCCAAAACATCATCTCGACATCTCGTGACTGCTCTCACGCTCGTACTGCTGCCTCTCTCACTCTCTGCTCTCTCACGCTCCGGCGAACGCTCCGGCCTCCGGCGAACGCTCCGACTTCTCGAGTCTCGTGCCCTCGACTTCTCGACTTCTCGTCATCTCGTGGACTCGTGCCCTCGTGAATTCACTTTGTGAAATTCAGAAATTGTGAGTTCACTTATACTACTTTTCTTAATTTCTTTTCCCATTTCAAATTTCAATTAGATCTGTAAATGGAGTAGTTTTAATCAATTAATTGTGTATTTTTATTTTTAATTTGTANAACTGAATTTATTTTTACTCAAACTTATTGAAATAAGCTGACAAGAACATGACCTAAATAGCACCTACAGAAATACTTATGCCTTAATGGATAGATACGGGTATAACAAAAATAAGTAGGGTTTCAAACATAACCAACTCACCAATGGAACCTSCTTTTGCCWGTAGCATGTTGTATTTTGCTCCTAGAACCTTATAAATCTTCTGAATCAGAGTCACTTAAATTATACCCTATGAGAAAATAAAAGTTAGACAAATATACAGAAGTACTCAACATATAATTATATAACCCAACTCAGTAACAAAGCAACCTGGCCGTTTGTTGCTGACTTTCCACGCAGAAGATTTGCCCTTAGAAGCTACAGTAATCCAGGAACGCCCCTAGTTTACAAATGTGAAGAAAGTTAATATCAAGATCTAAAAGCTACATCCTTTACTGCATTACTCAAGCATTAAATGACACCAAAACTTGCATTGTTATATGTTTTATGATCTAAGTCCAGAATCAGAATTCCTAGTTCATTGAAACCACAATGTGTTATTAGCAATGAGCCTCGTTTATAAACACTGCAATGTGCCAAGGGTTCCCTCATAAGATACGGGTGAAGATTTGAGCAACATACAAAGCACCACTTCTTTGGAAAATTCTTAGCACAAAACAAAGAATAGGAAGAATGCTGAGGCTTGAGAGGGCTGTAACTCCTGTAAGGGTTCACTTAGGATGTGCCTCATCATTTTGGTTATGAGTTATTAGTTGTRACTGTGCAAGATGGTTGCTCAAGACGTCGAAGCTAGCAATTTGGCAGTTTGGGACTTCAATGGCTYGTTGCACCTCTATTCAGGAGTTCTTTGTAATATTAAAAGTATTTAAAGGTTCTCATTTTCACTTGGTGGACTTAACTCTTCTTCACATTTTTATAACTCTCATAATAGAGCATGAAAATTCAGTTAGTAATTGGACACCCTAGATTGAATGGGGTTAGACACACTAAGGTCAAAAGCTGTGCTCCATCTTTTACCCTCCTTCCACACATTCGAGGGTGTTGACTGTTTTGTTTGGA